>JAEIFU010003245.1:0-31182 GCA_018904235.1 Lordiphosa stackelbergi | reverse complement strand
AGACTTGTTCAAATTTGGAAAATATTTTAAAACTACTATATTTGATTTGTTTAGTTTTTTTATACTCTTTACCAAAGGTACACAGAGTATATTAAGTTTTTTGCAAAAGTATGTAACATGAAGTCGGTATCCTTTGCAATTCATATTGTATATATTTTTTTGATCAACATAATCAGCCGCATCTGATTCCTGCACCTTACAGTACTAAATTTATTAATTATGAGGGAGTTTGTATCAATGCCCAGCGCCTTTGCAATAGATAGACACTGCATTTCTTGAGCTAACTTGGCACCTATCTAAAACAGCTACCAAGGGAGTAATAAATCCAATTTTTTCTGTTTGTTCGCCCGCCCTTTTTTCGCTCTTTTATTTTGCACTTCCGGCTCATAATCGTCATCACAACTGTCAATGCTTTGTATATCATACTGGATTTCTACACAGAGAAAACAAAATTGGCTACACGGCGCGTGTAGAAACGTCAAACCTAAGCGCAACGTATTTCGCCCTGTAAAATTGCACTCGCTGCGTGTAGAATTCAGAAAGCCACACGTGACGTGCAGAAAAGCTACACGCGACGTGTAGAAATTAAAAATGTAAATGAAAATGTAGAAAAGTTAAGTGCTGCGTGGGCAAAGGCAAAGTCTACACGACATTAGAAAATCAGCTCAATTTCCCGAAATAATTCTAAATTTTTCATGCAGCAATCTGAATACCGCACGGACGTTTAGGTTTTCTACATAAACGTTTGGATATTGAAATCCTACACGCGCGTGCGGAAATTCTACACGAAAAATGTAGCTCCACATCAGTACTGATTTCTTATATTTTTTTCGTTTAGCAAGCTGGTTGTCACACGTGTGGGATTTCTAAATGTACGTTAAGATTTACAAAATCTAAACGCTGCGTGTTGAAAATCTACACGAATCGTGCGAAAATTTCTGTTGCCTGTATATAAATAGCTATTGCGTTGAATTAGAACTTGAGAATTACAAGCAAGCAAATATTGGATTGTGCCTTTAGCAGATTCAATACAAGTAATGTCTTAGAGGCCTTGCCTTACACGCGTTACGTGGCGGAGACGTCTAAAACATCATCCCAATTTTGTTGCAGTCCAAGGGGCCGGGATATCAAATCTACCAGAGTAAGTAAAAAAAATATAAATTTGTAAAAAAAATAAAAAGTTAAAAGCTAAAATGTAGGATTTCTACACGTTTCGAACGGGTTTTTCAACCCACTACTTTTTGTGTAGCTTCTCTGCATGCGAGTGTGGCCTTCTGAATTCTACACGCCACGTGTAGCTTTTCTGCACGCCGCGTTTCGCTTTCTCATTTCAACATGCGGCGTGCAGAAACGCTACACAAAAGTAATGGGTTGAAAATCCCGGTCGAAACGTGTAGAAATCCTACATTTTCGTGTAGCTTTTGCATTTTTTTTCTCTGTGTAGCTCTTTCGCATTGTTTAGGTCGTCTTTAGCGTTGGCATGGGTAACGTCAATAATTTGTTGACGCACATGATGAATGGGTCGTATGGGATTTCGAGCTATCTCCCACTTTCGCAATTTCCATAACTACTACCATTTGACATACCATACCAGATGACACACACCTACTTGTTGGCAAGGTGTACTTGCTATCAAATATTGGACTCAATAGGCCGATCAAAAAAATACTACTCTATTTTGCCATATTTTAAACAAAATAACAGCAATTGAAACGAACATTCTAAAAGTTTGTATTTGGTGAATTTGTCGTATGATTACTATTTTTCAAAACTTTGAGGCCCTGTCGCGCCCATTTAAAATTAGAAAAAAAATTTACGGGAGGAGTTGCGATTTTTAAAGCCTTGGCGAGGCTTAAGGCTAAGATATCTGATTTTGGATTTTTGATAAATTCTCTATGAAATATACTAAATCTTTTCGCATGGGGCAGGTGATGTGGGTGGACTTTTTGATAATAATTCTGCTTCAGCTAATTCAGCTGCCCTATTGGACAGTAATACCCAGTCATCGACCACCCGCCGCTGCAGGCCCAACAGCGAGAGTATTTTGATCAGCCAGCAACGAGAATACTCTGATCAGCCATCATCATCATCCACTTTTGTGACTAATGACTGTGTGTCGCACAATTCAGATGAGCTATTAAATGTCTGCACCATGGTATAATTAACAAGGTAGTGTCGTCAGGAATTCACCATGCGAGAGAGGTACCAGTTGATAGGAACGTGTGAGAGCACGTTGACATCCCCTTTGCTACTGAGTGTTTTTCACCATTCAACTGGTACCCCAAAAAGAGGCAGCCTACTTTAATGACTTCACCTGGTATAATTCCACCCTTTGCGAGTCAATTATTTAAAACATAAAAGATGTATATTTCATTTAAAGAATGTTGCCTTCAGAGATGCCATTGAGCCAGGGAAATAAAATTGTATGCTTTCCTTGGAGGAAATCTTTCGAGACGAAGGCGGATTATAATAGACAAAAATTCTTAACAGACAACACGAATATAACTTTGGAAAATACGGTAACAGACCGTTCAAGTATCAAAAATTGATGGCAACAATAAATCCGCTTAGCACTTGTTAGGCAGCAGGTGTTGTCAGACGGATAAATTCTTAGGAATTTAATGTTAGGAAGAGAGCCCAATAAATTGGGTTTTCAGCTCATTGCTAACTTTTTAGAAATTAACGTTTAGGAGACAGAACGAATGTGTAAGAAAATAGTTGCAGACATTCTGAATTCTGATTCAGAAGTTAAAGAACTTTTGAGAACCACTTCCTACTTCAACGCAAATCAAGAAATAGAGGGAAGCTAACTTCGGCTCTACCGAACTTTATAAGCCCTAGGAGCATGAAATGTGTCAGTTTGTTGTATGGCAACTATACAATATATTTATCCGATTTTTATCAAACTCTCCAAAATTGTGTTGAAATAGATAATATTCATAACTGGAGAGTATAAAGAAGCTACCATTGAAAACAAAAAAGTTTTTCTCACTATAACTATTTTTTCGCCCGATCGTTCCTATGGCAGCTATATGCTATAGTTATCCGATTTGGATCAAACTTGACAGAATTGTGGGTTAGCAAAAAAAATGATCAGTGACGAGTTTTGGAATGACAGCATTAAAAAAAAAAAAGTTTTTCATACTAAGACTTTTTTTCACACCTATCTTTTGTATGGCAGCTATACTATATAGTTGCCCGATTTTTATAAAACTTGATGAAGCATAGATAACTTATAAATACGAGGTTCGGAGGCGTTTGCATGGAAAACAAAAAAGTTTTTCTCACTAAAACTACTTTTCCAACCGATCGTTCCTATGGCAGCTATATGCAAAAAAACAAAAAATACTAAAAAAAACAATTACTGTTGCAATATAATACAATTTTTTTGCAAATCAAAATTGAGCAAATTAAATTAAGTGGAAACCGGAATAGGCCTGTAAATGCCTGAAACATCGCACAACGCAAGTGTACAATGTGAAAAAAAATTACCAAAAGCGTCATATAAACGAATTATTTTCAACTCTAATCCCATTTCGTCAAACAAGTTTCTCGGTATTTTCAAAAATTACATCAACAATTTAAAAAGCCGGGCGCTGTGCGCCTAAGGGAATAGTAGAGTTTTCTCTTAGCCCCCCCCTGGATCCGCTACTGGGCACAATGTACAACATGGAGGAAGTTGCAATTGCAGTTGCAGTGGCAGCTATTAAAATGAAGAATTTGAGCAAGACTACAGAATTGTATTCGCCTGTTGCCGTCTGCACGACGGCATTTTTTAAGGCGAGCAGGATCCCACTCAGGTGCACATATCGCTGCAACGCAAGATGGCTCAATTCATGCCTTGGACTGTGCCCTGAAACAACATGACAAGTTGCGCAAGCGTGGCGAAAGATTCCATCCTGATTGTCTGGTGCAGGAGAATGAGGCAGCCACATGAAGTGATCATATGCAACCCTTTTCTCAACTGGACACCAACTGCTTCCCAAGCCCTTTTTGTAAATGCGGTGTCCAATTGCTTGCCATCTGTGATGCCCCACAAACATGCATTGCTTTTCACTGCATCAATTAATACATTTTTGTCATCATTACTAAAATTTTGAAGATGATTTATTTACTTTTGTCTTGCCTTTTGACAACTGACACAAGGAAAAAATGACTGCACAATATCTCTGGCAGAAATATCAACTGTTCGATACAGTCCACACGGTTCATCGATATGGCAACTCTCAAAATTCCTTGTGTGTATTGCTTGGCTTTCTGCGTACCCAACATCAGAATGAGGCAAGGAAGAATTCCTTAAGCAATTTTTTTTATATGGAGTTTGACAGCTGAAGCCCTCCGTACTAGGCTTAAGACCGGAACTTTTAGTTTGTGTGAGTTCGATCGAGCGTCGGAACTGTCGGAATTTTACGAAAGCTTTCTGACACCCTTTTTTTATATGAAATTGCAACACAGCGAAAGCGATTTAGTTTGCCTGAGTACTAAGCTTACACAAAAATCATACGGTCGCCCATTTACATATATCTTTCATTCACTCCCATTCAATTTACCCTTCCTCCAAAAGCGCCCAACAACAACGCCATATGAGTGAGCAGGCCAGCATCATATTGCACCCAGCCAAAATTCGAACGACAATAGCACCATTTGCATTTATCTATTGTCACAGTGGCCTTTCCAGCACTCAAAATTGTGCGCCGTCCTAGCATGTCTCTCTATGATAGATTCTCTCTGGATCAGGTCGTGTAATTGGAGCCATGATGAAATAAGTATTAGGTGGTCTCGTCGGCAAAAGCTGTCCCTTAGCGTATTCTACATAGTAGGGTTGTCGAAAATATTATCGAAATATCGATATTTTTGCCCAAAATGAAGAATATCATTATCGAATATTTTTCGGAGGCGATATATTGGATATCGAATATTTTTTGGTGATATTTTTCGGGGATATTTTTGTTTTAGCCTTCAGTCACAATGTTGCGACTGTTTGTGCTCTGGACATGTAAGGCACAATGTTTTAAAGTTGTTTTATTAACTGTAAACTGTGCAAAAAGTTGTAAGAACCATGGCAACTCAACAAACATAAAGGCAACTCATAAAGGCACTTAATCGCAAAACATGAAATTGCTTGGCTGAAGTGCAGCTCATTTTTAAAAACAGTAAAGAATAACTTGATTGCATGATTGACGAAACGTCAAAACAGTGGCAGTCGCCTATAGTCATGCTGCACACATATTGTTCTCCCTTTAAACACAAGTGTGCGACATCTGAAGACCTAATTTTTGAAGGATCGCTCTTCGCTGATCAATACTGCTATGATATCTCAACAACCACCAGGACAGGAGAATATATTATTTGAGTACAATTGGAATTTCCCGTTGTTTGCCCTGGAACGGGATCCTATTAAGTTCTGGATTGCAGAGAAAGACGCATTGCCAGTGCTTTCTGGCTTGGCATTGATATATCTGATTACACCGGGAAAATCGGAACGATTGGCATCGGCTATGAAACGTGTTGTTTCTGACACCAGAAGACGAATGACCGATGAGCACATAACTCAACTCGTCTTCCTAAAATATTTGTCCAAAGATTATTGGTTAAATCAGAAGTTTTTAAGTTTCGAAGATTTAACTGAATAAGTTTTTTACGCTTTGTGCTGAAAAGATATTTTTCTGCCATGATAATAAACATCAATATATTTGTTGCCCAAAAATTGTGAAACATGAAAGTTTATATATATTTGCAAATTAAGTATTTAAAAAGATTATTTGAATCTGGCGGCAATCAAAACTGGGGCACTTATGTTAAAATAAACATAAATATGTTCACATACTAAAAAAAAATACTAGATTGTCGATGTGTACTCAGAAAAACGCGCATAACTTCGACAAACGGTATCGAAATTCATTGGGACAACAACCGTTCAACGGACAATTAAATGGGCTTTTATAATAAAATTTAAGAAAAAATTGCATAGAATAAAATAGTTAAACCAGTGATGGCCAAAGTAAAAATTTCTCGAAAAAGGTGGAAATGCCAGATCTGTAAGCCGCATTTCTTAGCCAACGCGTTAAATTAGTCAAACCATTGATTAAATTATTTTAGATTCCTCTCGTCGCTATCGGAATTGATAAAGTTATGAACAATCGGACGGTTCGTTCGCGAGTTATATCTATTGATTTAAGGTAAAATAGCAAAAAGCGGTTTTTGGGCCATAACATCAGATGTTGGGGGTGTTAGGAAAAAACCAGGTATGAGGAAATGCTATACTCGACCTGTTCTACAGCGTGTGCTAGGTCATTTCGAAAGTATTTTTTCGCTGTAACACTGTGTTATTAAATAAACTTAGTTAGCAATTGTATTATTTGAATTAACATACATCAATCATTTAAAACTCATAGATTTTTTTAAAATTTTTCTTTTTCTTAGATGCAATAAATTTGGTCGATGGAATTGGGTCAACTGAGGACCAAATACGAAAAGCCTTGCTGCTAGAAGAAAAAGCGGCATTTTAAAAACAACAGCATCAACAAAAACAAAAACGTTGAGAAAAACCACAATTTACAATAAAAAATCACTCAAATGAATACAAAATTGTATATTAAATTAAAGCTGTTTTATTTATTTACTTCTCGGTACCTACATAAGTACCCCTATCATAGGCAGCCATGTAACTCTCCATATTACGGGTACATACATAAGTGCCCCCATCATGGGCACCCATGTAACTACCCATTTTATGGGTACCAATGTAAGTACCCTTATATGGGGACCCATTTCACTAGCTCTACGGTAAACGATGTGGTGGCGATTGACCATATTTGCGGACATTTCAAACAAAATACGAAAGTAAGTAGAGGTGGTTTCCTAGTAAGTATTTATTTCACCTGCAGGGAATGGACAATTTCCTAGTCTTACAGATAGAGTCTTCACTGAAATCTCATTCCGTCAGCCATTTGTTGAAATTTGGAACATCATAATAGTCATAAGGGGCTTAATCCGTAGATTGTAGTGAGTGTGGAACCCATTAGTAGCTCAATTCATAAAATTCTAATGTCATTCTCGCGAGGTTGTTCGATATTAAGCAAATATGAATTTGGGAAAATTGTTTGAATCTAGTACTGATTGAATGCTTGACAATCAATGACAATCACTATCAGGCCTGTTCCTGTTTCCGAATCCGATAGATCGGAATTCGTAACAGTTGTGATTTCTAAGAAACGATTAAAAAATTCGTTCGAATCTTTTTGGCATTCAGAAGACCGAATGAAGTTATTGGGGCTTTGAAGTAAAAGGTCGAAAAACACAGTCGGTTTTTGGAAGCGAGAACATTTAACAATTCCGATTCCGCGTGATTTGATCGAAATCGAAATAGGGAACAGGCCTGTATAGGAAATTTTCCCAAAAATCAGGCATTAATTAACAACTTAAAAAATAAGCAAGATATTGCGGTCTAGTTTTTTGCTTTAGGTTATGTACACCGTTGGGCTATATGTGCGAATAAGAAAGCGTTGTTTCACTTCACCCCGCCTTAAAAAAAATTTTTCGTTTGGTACGATATTTCACATGAATAGAAACAATTTTGTATAGCTTTGAAATCTGAATACGTTTGAAAAGGCATCTTATTTGTATGAAATTGTTTCTATTCATGTGAAATATCGTACCAAACTAAAAATTTATCTCATCTGAGTATAGGCCTTAATCCACTTTAAAGGCAAGGCGTTGTCGACAGAAGACCGGAAAAGGTTTTTGATTGGGTGTGACACTAAATTTCGGATAATTTTTGCCTTTTGAGGACTTATTTAAACTATCTTAAGAACTGCTGCATGGTCAGCTACTTTTTACGAGCAGCTGTGCTTGCTTATTGCACCACTGGGTTGTACTCTGGGTTCATGTGCTTCTCAATGGCTAAGAATTGAAATTCTTGCATTATTCGGTTAAATTTCCGCGATGCATCGCTAGAATTGCACAAAACATCCTTCCTTATTTGTTTTAAATATCTTTCATATGCGACTGAAAGACTTTGACCCAACCCCTCTAAAAAAAAATTAAGAATAACATCTTCTCGACTCGTCAAATTTTTTCATTTTAAGTTGAATCCTAAAAAGGAAAATTTTGCAAAGAATTGCACATAATTGCGGTTTGAGAAAAAGTGAAACAGAAGCTGAATAGATAGCTCTAAAAGGTGGTAAAAGTCACAGCTCTAACAAATCTAAACAAAATTTGGTAGGGCTTTGCAAAGTTGAATTTTCTTCTCAATTTTTTTTTTTTTGTGGGATGAATCACGAATACCCTCAACTTCAGGGACGCCACGATTAATTTCTACAGATCAAAGGCACTAAAACATAGTACATACCACAACGAGTAGATGCAATCAAAAATATTCTACAAAACTTTCTGTTTTTATTGATACTTGGCCACATTGAACTGTCATTCGTTAGCATAACCTGAACACCAGGGGATGTAAATCCATCAAAAAACCCCTTTTGCATATGTAAATCCATCGGAAAACCCCTTTTGCATAACTGTGCTCTGTTGAATCAAAATTCGTGGTACGTAACATTGAGGACTGATGTATTTTTGAACTAATGAGGAAAAAAAATTTAAGTTTTGAGCACTTTTTGAAAAGGGGTTTATGCCTAATAATTGGCAAAATTTCCTATAGTGCAATGTCTTTTATATCTCTCTTTTAATATTTCCTATTCTCATTTTGTGTATCAATCTAGTTATCCTGCCATAAATTTTAATTCATTTTTTCGGGACAGCCCGCTAATCTGTAATATGTAACTGTGCCCATCCAGGAGATTTAAATGCAACAAAATTTGTGAAATTAGAGGAACCACTAGGCTACATGATAATATGGTTTTAATTAAAATCCAACCACTCCAAATGTTTGATACACGACGATCAAGTTAAAAAAATTTGCTATAATTTGATGAAAATTACTCTTCAAAGGCCAATTTAGGCGCTTTTGGGTTTGCTGATGCTGCTACCATGATTTTTTTAGGCTGTATAACCACCCTAATTTTTTAAAGCCAAAAATACTGCAAAATGGACAAAAAACAAGAGCTGATTGAGAAAACCCGAAACCAGTCTTGGAATCACTGCACAAAACTGGATTAGAATTTGTCATCGAGAAGGCTGGACCAAAATGGCTGTTGGCCTGTGTTATACAGGGTCGTTCATTTAAAAATTGGAATTTAATTTTGCTATAAAAAAACGGCTCGACATTTTTCAAAGGTTGAACATTTATTGGAAAGGTTGGTTCATTTCATTTATTTATAAATAACAATTTCGGTGAAATGACCACCACGGCTGACTTGGCAATGTTTTCGGTCGAGCGCACCGGACGAGTATGTACACTAGTTGCTTTATCCACATTCGCTTCACGAATTGATCCCCAACTTAATTTTTTTTCCAACTTGGCACAGTTTGAGTCGAGGACTCATCACTTTGGAAATATGTTTTTAATATTTCCCAACTTTTTCCAAGCGAATAGCGACCCATTCATTTTAAAGTCAAATTATGAATAGTTCAAATTCCAAACACTAAATGGAACACCCGAATATCTGGAAAACAAATAACTTTATTTATTTTCTATACCAAGGTATACTTAACAAGGTAGGCGCACTCGCTCTCTCAGAACTCCTAATATTTCTGTCCAAGAGAGCGAGTGCGAGAGAGTAATATATTTCAATAGAAAGCTTACTAAGCTACGAAGTAACACACAAAAAATTCGTCCGCTGAGATGCTTCCCTTACAACAGTTGCTTACTGACTGAAATTTAACAAGTTGCCAGAGAGCGAGAGAGCGAGTGCGGCTACCTTGTTTAGTATACCTTGGTCTATACCAAAGGTGCATAGAGTACAGCCAAAAGGAATCATCTCCGACTCTATAATCTTGATTCTGAATCAACAGCTGAGTCGCTATAGCTATGTCCGTCCGTTCATCCGTATGAATACGCAGATCTCGGAGATGGTGAAAAATAGAGGTTCGACACATACGCGACATATGCGTCTTATACTTGCAGGCATAACACGTTTATTTTGGAACGGGGTGGAAATTGGAGGGAAAACCCAGCAGCAAAGTCTTAACGGGGAAAAGGCATAGTAGCAAAACGTTGATTTTAAGCCTGTATGTGTAAGAATCGACTTCTGGGCTCTACGGGGGACACCAATTAAAAAAATATATTCAAATTCGGTAAATGTTTGACTCTTCACGATTAACCTCAAACTGATTCTTTTATTGGTTCTATACTGTTAAAGGCGCAGCGAAGCACGACCGGGTATATGCTAGTGGTATTTATAATCTTGTATAATATAGGGGAGAGTGGGGGGTTGTGTTCATAGTTTGTTTTTCGAACATAACTTCGCCAAAAATCAATATTTTTTCGTTCTGTAAATTTTGTATTTTAGGTAAAAGATGCAAAAAACTTTCCTTGGAATTCTGGTTTCTCTCTTCTCTCTCTAGGCCTTTTCGTTGAATACAAAAGTGAGGAGAGCCTTTCATTCGAAATCAGAACCAAAACAAACCGAGCGCCGATTTACTTTTCAAAAAGAAGTGGAATTGAGAACGCCGTTGTTTGTTTTTGCTGGGGGACCATTGCGCGGCCTTTGTTAAAGGACGGAGAAGCGATGGAGGCGTACACGCTTTATCGCCTCCCCGTTGTGGCGACGGTGCCGCATGTCCAATGGATCAGCTGCGCTTTTCAGTGGTCGGACTTGGGGACATCTGCTTTTCTATGCCGTTCCATTATATACACATAAAAACGAGATGTCATGGCCCGGTCAATTCAGCCCCTTACCTTAGTCGTGTCCCAAAAGCACCGATTGCCTATTGGAGCAAATAATTGAAAAATTACAAATAATGTAAGGATCATTATTGTATCAACTATTGCATCAATGGAGGCCACCATAACTATTCGCTGTTAATTCGTTTGAATTTTCCCTTCAAGTCAAATTTGCAAACAAAACAACTAGAGATAAATTGGTTTTTATACCCTTGCAAAGGGTATTATAATTTTGCCCAGAAGTTTGCAACGCATAGAAATATTCATTTCCGACCCTATAAACTATATATATTCTTGATCAGGGTGACGAGCTGAGTCGATTGAGCTTTGTCCGTCCGTCTGTCCGTCTGTCCGGTCCGCGTTGTCCGTCTGTCCGTCTGTCTGTCTGTTTCTACGCAAACTAGTCTCTCAGTTTTAAAGCTATCGAGCTGAAACTTTGCACAGAGTCTTCTTTTTACTGCACACTGCTAATATGTCGGAACCGGCCGGATCGGATGACTATATCTTATAGCTGCCATAGGAACTATCGGTCGAAAAGTGGGTTTTTGTGAGAAAAACTTTTTTGTTTTTAAAGCTATCGTCTCCCACTTCAGCGATTATTAATATTATACGCTTTTACACAGATTTGGAAGTTTTTCTCAAAATCGGATGACTATATCTTATAGCTGCCATAGGAACTATCGGTCGAAAAGTGGGTTTTTATGAGAAAAATTTTTTGTTGTTAATGTTAACGTGTCTCACTTCAGCGTTTATTAATATTATACGCTTTCTCATAGATTTGGAAGTTTTTCTCAAAATCGGATGACTATATCTTATAGCTGCCATAGGAACTATCGGTCGAAAAGTGGGTTTTTATGAGAAAATTTTTTTTGTTTTTAATGTTAACGTGTCTCACTTCAGCGATTATTAATATTATACGCTTTTACACAGATTTGGAAGTTTATGTCAAAATCGGATGACTATATCTTATAGCTGCCATAGGAACTATCGGTCGAAAAGTGGGTTTTTATGAGAAAAATTTTTTTGTTTTTAATGTTAACGTGTCTCACTTCAGCGATTATTAATATTAAACGCTTTCACATAGATTTGGAAGTTTTTGTCAAAATCGGATGACTATATCTTATAGCTGCCATAGGAACTATCGGTCGAAAAGTGGGTTTTTGTGAGAAAAATTTTTTTGTTGTTAATGTTAACGTGTCTCACTTCAGCAATTATTAATATTATGCGCTTTTACAAAGATTTGGAAGTTTTGGTCAAAATCGGATGACTATATTCTTTAGCTGTCATAGGAACTATCGGTCGAAAAGTGGGTTTTATTTAGAAAAATAGTTTGTTTTAATGCTGGCGTTCTTAAACTCTGATGTATTAAAACATTTGCAAGGGTATAAAAAATTCGTGTTTTTAAGCCATTATTCTTTATTAAATAAAAAATGAACAATTTTTCTCATATTCTGAATTAACGCTAGAAATTGTCATCACAGTATTTCACATAAATAGAAACACTTTCTAACAAGCTCATGAGCATCAAAGCAAAGCCAAGGTGTTTCTAATTATGAAATACTGTAACGGAACCCGCCTACCGGGTTAAGAAATATCAATGAAGAGTGAAAATTGATTGACGGCATCAGCCTTGTTTTCTTTTATATACGAGCACTTTTTGCTTGTGGCTGTTCTTTTGTGGCCTTTTCAATGTTTTTTTTTACTTCTTTGGGGAGTTTTTCCTCTGTTTTATTGCGCGTCATTGCCATATTCTCTTTAAAAGTCAAAGTCGACTTTTTTCAAAGTGGCTCACAACCCCCCATATCTCACTTTTTTGGTGACGTCACATAACCAAAAAGGAAATTGTTACAAAAAAAAAACATATTTCTATCAAAAAGGCAATTGACCAAAGATATTTCCCTCATACTTACTTTTGTCATTACGGAAAAAAATTTGCATAATATTCACAAGTCAAAAATGAAAAAAAAAACTTTGTTTTTGAAAAAAACTCGGAGTTTTGGTTCACGAACTTAAAGAAGGTGTAAACTGGTAGGTTGCTTGCCAAAACGGCAGCAGCACTGTTCTTAGGTTCTTCTTCAAGTTTAATCAAAGATTATGGTAGCTCCGGGAAGAATCGTTGGGGCCACATGGGAAGGCACTGAAGATAGAGTACAGTGAAAAAGCTGTGAGAACTAGCCTCCTTTGTGCTGTGTTGTGGTTCCTACATTTTGGAGTTATGTGCACACACACCCCAGCGGCCTAGAGGGGCTATTGATCCCCTGATTCTCCGTGCTAAAAAGTTTATATTCATTTTTTTGTACCCGAATTTTAAATATACATATAGTTTAAAAACCAAAAACCTGAAAGACACATAACAATGTGGTCAAAGTGTGACTTAAAAACGAACTTTATCGATATGCTTGTCACTGGACAAAGAGTTCAAATTAGCAAGTTTTGAGCTAACTCATTGGAATCAGCTGTTTAATTAATTGTTATCACAAACATGCCACCCTCCGTCACAGAAACACTGTAACGCCAAATGAGTACTGGAGTTCATATTGAGTTCATACTCATTCCTGTGATACATGATTTCTGTGACAAGCCATTTGCCGTTCACATTGCTCTGTGACACTGAAATGTGACGCTCTGTGCCCCAATGTAAGCCCCATGGCTCAAACAGCCGATTCAGCCCATTCCAAACCTTTCGAAAAATCCCTGAGCGTGTCATCGCGTCACGTTGACGTCGGGTGGCAATGCTGTGATATCGATGTGAGAATTTCGCTTACGAACTCCACTGGGACTTTTCTTTCACGGGTATCTCCGCACCAAGTTGAAGCTGGAGAAAGTACAGAGAATGAGGAGAAAGCTCCTGGAAGAAGAGTGAGAAGTATCAAAAGAATATGAAGAAAGCACATAAAGCGGCAATCATTCAGAAGAAGGTGCAGGAGACCATCCAGCCAGAGTACGAATTTACACCTGCGCATTTATTAGCTAAGTCATCATCTTTAGCCATGGATAATAGCTGTGTATAAAAAACTGCCATAAGTTTCACCAGGTTTTTTTAGCGTGTTGTTTTTGTTACCATTAACCGAGCCAAGACGAATAACGGTAAATGATTTGTTGAGTGTGCAAAATGCAAAAAGCAGGAAAGATATGTAAGAGACTTCTTCGCACTTGTGCTGCCGTCGAATTCTAAAAGGAACGCGAACTTTGCTTCGACTTATGAAAGGAGCGAATCAACAGCAAAATGAAAATAAAAATTGATGAAACGACGACAGCAGCCGCTTCTTGCTTTGATCAAATATCGTTTTGGGATTTGGATGCTGCTGTCGCTTTGTATCTCGCAAAAGCAGAAGCAGAAGTAAGAGTTCATATTGAAAAGTTGAAAAAGTCAAAGCTGTGGAAAGTAAAAATTTTGGTGACTTTTGCTACTGAGGAAGCAAATTAAACACTGCACTAAAATCCAATCCAGTGGGGATCCAATGCAAATTTGGTATGACAGCGAAGAGGTAATCGCAGAAATTTAACCTGTGCATGAAAGTATATTTGAAATAATAAAGCCACCGCGAACTCAAACCACTGGTGTGCTATCTGCGCATTTCCAATATATTCTTTGGACCCACCAGCACAAATGTCTCCCCTGTCACCAAACCCCAGTTCTCCGTGGCAATCTGAAATAGCTCTTGTAATAGGACAAAACTTTGGTGGCCACCTCCAAATCGAACTGGCCCTGCTCCCCCTTCACTACACGCGCAATTACTAAGTTTATGCTATGCTCATTTTGCAAAAATCGTTTTATGAAATGGGTCCGAAAGGGTGTGCATAAACACCAATTCATGAATTCGAATACACACATACAATACAATTCATGAAATGCCGCGGCGTAGACAACTTAACGTTGCGTTGGTGTTGCCAGATCTTTTGTTTTCTCATATGTGCGCTGGTCATTTTGTAAATTTACAAAAGACGCATAAACAGGAACAAATTTTATTTTGCAAATAGAAGAAATCGTGAAATTCATAGCATAAACGTAGTAAATGACATTTCCGATTTGTAAATTGTAAATTGGCTTTACAGCTCCAAAGAGCGGAGACAACCTCTCCTAATCTCTTGGCGTGTGTGTCTTATAATTTTTTTCATAAGAGAGTTCAACGCCGAATCAGAGCGGCAAAGTTTGAAAAGCATTTTCATGGATAGTTACTTCACAGCTGGCGCCAATAGCTTGCGAAGATGACCGGATGTGTAAGAGCTATCAAAACTTTTAATCCGAGGCAGTATTGAACTCACCTCCTTCCACTACCAAAAGGCGGAAAGTTAGACAATGTGTAGGGGAGAGTTGGGAAGTTGATCATAGTTTTGTTTTTCTTCGCCAAAATCAATATTTTTTTGTTCTGTAAATTTTGTATTTGAGTTAAAAGATGCATAAAATTTTCCTTTACATTAGTTTTAAAATAGAGGGAAACTAACTTCGACCGAGTTTATATACCCTTGGAGCATGATGTATGCGGCCAGTTTGTTATATGGCTATACGATATATTCATCAAAAAAAGTTTTCTCACTAGAACTACATTTCGACCAATCGTTCCTATGGCAGCTATATGCTATAGTCATCCGATTTGAATTAAACTTGGCAGAATTGTATATAATATTGATCTGTACAATGTTTGGGAGCGATAGCATTGAAAACAAAAAAGTTTTTCTCACTAAGATTTTTTTTAGACCTATCTTTTGTATGGCAGCTATACTATATAGTTGTCCGACTTTGATAAATTCGGTGAAATTATGTGAAATCATAGAAAACTTATAAATACGACTATGGTTTCACATAATTTCACCGAGATTTATCAAAATCGGACAACTATATAGTATAGCTGAAATACAAATGATAGATCTGAAAAAAAGTCTTAGTAAGAAAACATTTTTGTTTTCAATGCTATCGCTCCCACTTTGTACAGATCTATATTATATACTACCACACAATTTTGTCAAGTTTGATTTAAATCGGATGACTATAGCATATAGCGGTCCAAAATGTAGTTCTAGTGAGAAAAACTTTTTTGATGAATATATCGTATAGCCATATATCAAACTGGCAGCATATATCATGCTCCAAGGGTATATAAACTTCGGTACAGCCGAAGTTAGCTTCCCTCTATTTTTTTATTTTAAATTAAAACGAGAGCATAAGTTAAAGTCGGCTGTAACCGACTTCGATATACCCGGCAAAAATTTGAAACAAACTTGATCTGCGTGCAGACTATAGGAGTCTGCATGTCAAGTTTTGAGGCTCTAGCTTTTCTAGTCTCTGAGATCTAGGTGTTCATACAGACAGACGGACGGAGGCTATATCAACTCGGCTGTTGATGCTGATCAAGAATATATATACTTTATATGGTCGGAAACGATTCCTTCTGCCTGTTACATTCATTTGCACGACTATAGTATACCCTTTTTACTCTTCGAGTAACGGGTTTTTTAAAAATGATTTTTTGACATCTCGAAAATTTGTGGGGGTTGTGAGCCACGCATTCAAAAATTTGAAATTCGTGATTTCAACCAATTATTCTTTATTAAATAGAAAAATTTAATTTTTCTCATATTCTGAATTATGAAATGTTAATGAAAATTGAAAATAGATTGACGGCAGCGGGCTTTTTATACCCGTTACTAGTAGAGTAAAAAGGGTATACTAAAGTCGTGCAAATGTATGTAACAGGTAGAAGGAATCATTTCCGACCATATAAAGTATATATATTCTTGATCAGCATCAACAGCCGAGTCGATTTAGCCTTGTCCGTCTGTCCGTCCGTCCGTCCGTCCGTCCGTCCGTCCGTCCGTCTGTCTGTATGAACACCTAGATCTCAGAGATGGTAAGAGATAGAGATTTGACATGTATGGGACAAATGCTTCTTTTATCTGCACGCAGATCAAGTTTGTTTCAAATTTTGGCCACGCCCCCTCCCGCCCCCGCAATTTGGAAAAAGTTATATCTCCTACAGTTTTAAAGATAGAGGATTCGTACTTTCTAGAGATAGTTAGTAATTAGCAAAATGAATCGATTTGCCGAAAGAATGATAAAGATCGGATGAACGGTTCTCAAGTTATAAGCAAAAAAGTGAACTAAGCCCTCCACGGTACCACCCTAAAAAATGTTGCATACTTTTTGGATGGTCACACTCAGGCACGCGGATACACTGTTAAACATGTTTTTTCATGAGTAACGGGTGTATCGAAGTCGGTTAGAGCCGACTTTAACTTCAGCTTTCGTTTCATTTATATGCGAACACTTTTTGGTGGTGACTGTTCTTTTGTTTGCCTTTTTTTATTGTTTGCACTTCTTTGGATTGTTTTTCCTCTGTTTTATTGCGCATCATTGCAATATTCTCTTTTGAAGTCAAAACCGACTTTTTGGCAAAGTGGCCCCCATATCTCATTTTTTTTTTGTTGACGTCACATAACAAAAAATCATTTTTTTTATAATTCACATTTCTATCAAAAGGGCAATTGACGAAAGATATTTCCTTCATACTTACTTTTGGAGTTACGAAAAAATTTTAATTAATATTTAGAAGTCAAAAAAAAAAAAAAAAAATCTTTTTTTAAACATATTATTTTTTTGTGGCCATTATTTGAGTGGCTCACAATCCCCACTGGCTCAAAACCCCCCATTCTCCCCTATAGATCTGTAGAAGTAGACGCTTGGAAACAATTTGCACTTCTTCTGCTTTGGATTTATTTACATCGATATCGGACAGTCCCGAATGTTGAATGAGGGCTAGAAGTTTAAAGGTTTTTTTCGCTGGGACCGCAATTTGCGTTTCAGTAAAAGGTGCTTGTAGTTCTATTGTATTTCGGTATTCGCTTCCGTATTAGTACATAGATTTTTATCGCTGTATACCGGTACGTACCGGTATGGACCAGAAAAATTAACAAAAATTTTAAAACTTAAGTCCAAACAAAGTGGGTAAGTAAGCTATACTCGTATGTGTACATTAGGGTGTCCCAAGACATAAGGTAAACATATTTTTTAACGAAATCAAATACTCATACCCCCTTTTTTTATTCCATTTGACCTCATTAACTCAATAAATAAAAATTTTATTGCGATTGGACAATGATAACCCGTGCCGACTTGATGCCATACTTCTTACATGAAAATTTGTTCTGACGTAATTAAGGAGGAATTAAGAATTTTATCTTTATAACTTAATACCACTTTGACCACTGCTTGAAAGTAAAAAATTTAGAGGGTATGCGTAAAAAAAAAGACTGATTTTTTGGGACTCGATTTCTTCACCAAACCTAAGGCTGCCTCGACACATGACCCATGAGTAGGCCTAATTTCCCCATGAAATTCTATGAATTTGACAAGCTATTCAAATTTAAAACCTAACAAAAATCAGGACTACTAGGTTATCATGGGTCAGTGTGAAGGCAGCCTAACGTTACTGAAATTCAAAAAAAACGGAAAGGCAAAGCTTGTACCGAAGTTTTGATACATGAAATAGCTTGTCTCAACGGTTAGCGACTTCGACCAAACTTCGCAGATCAGCTTAAAAACATTACATATTACCCATGACCGTGTTTGAGAGCAGTTATATTGAGAGCAAAACAGTTTTTCTTACTAAAATCCATTTTCCGACCGAACATTTGTATGGCAGCTACAAGAAGTTGTCATCCGATCCGGTCGGTTCCGACATATTAGCAGCGTGCAGTAAAAAGAAGACTCTGTGCAAAGTTTCAGCTCGATAGCTCCAAAACTGAGGGACTAGTTCGCGTAGAAACAGACAGACGGACAGACGGACGGACAAAGCTTAATCGACTCAGCTCGTCATGCTGATCAAGAATATATACTTTATGTGGTCGGAGATGATTCCTTCTATGCGTTGCACACTTCTGGGCAAAATTATAATACACTTTTCAAGTGTATAAAAATTAGTTACAAAGAAGGTAAATTAAAACCTTGATTAATGCCATTAAACTGTTTTGTGAAAATACTTAACTATTTACTTAACTGTTTTTTTTCTTACAAATTCATATATCAGGCAATGTGCTTTTTTATAAATTTGTGCCATGATTGCCCTATAAAAAAGGAAAGTACATACATATAAGCAAAGACACTTCATATATAGATACCGCATGTCATACAAACTTTATTTTGTGGGATCCAATGTCAGCTCCCAAGAAAAATCGTTCTTTGCGTCACATGTGTCATCTATAATATCTATAAACTTTTGCTCTCAGTCGTATAGCTAATTTAGAAAACGTATAGCTAAATTTCAATATATGTTTCCTCGTACAGGCAGCGAGAAGCACAAATTTGCATCCAATGTCAGCTCCAAAAAACAATCGTTTTTTGTTTCACATGGGACTCTTGATAAACTATATATTGATGATAAAGAGATAAAGTATGTCGAAAAGGCAAATAATTTAGGAATCATATTTAACCAGAACTTGACGTGGACTTACCATATTAACAATGCTGTTGGTAAGACGTACGGCCTTCTGCGACAACTATACTTGACCCAAAACTTTGTACCTGAAAACCTCAGACTTTCAATAGCTAAAACATACTTGACACCGTCCCTATTCTATGGAGTCGAGCTTTTTGGGGAGAGTGATGCCGAAAGTAAACAAAGACTGAAGGTAGTATTTAATGACATTGCAAGGTATATTTATAAAAAAAGACGAACTGACAGTATCTCTAACCATTTCTTTAAAATATACAATTTAAGCCTTAATGATTTTACAAGTTTAAGAGCATTAATATTACTCCAAAAAATTATAAAGACTAAGGAGCCAGCCTATTTGCACGAAAAATTGAACCTCTCAGCATCTAAAAGGACTAACAATGTTGTTTGCCAAAAATATAAACTATCAGCGTCCAAAAGCACTTCTTTGTACATGCTGTTCGCCTGTGGAATAACTTGCCACATGAACTAAAATCAATTAGTAGCGCACCTCTTTTCCGAACTAAACTCAACACACACTATAGTAAACGAATAATATAACTATGTAACACCTAAATAAAATAATAATTAGTTAAGATTACATACAAAACTCAATTTAAAAATGCTTCTATATTTATTTTTTTCTCTTCTCTATTTTCTTCTTTTTTTATATAATTTTAAATTTAATTAATAATAATTTATAGTTTTTACTCTCTTAATATTAATTTCAATTCCTAATGATTCATTGTATCAACTACTGTCGTGACTAGTGTTATAAACTTTAAGTTTTATACTTGTAACACTAGGATGTTAAGATCAAATAAATAAATAAATAATGCGTCACCTATAATGTCAATAAATCTTTGATATAAGTCATTTATGTTCCCTCAAATACTGGTTGTGACGCTCCATAAAATGGCACGCACAAAATACATATAATTAACAACCAACTAGCAGTTAAGATTCAAACAGGTAACAGACATTTGATTCAAATAAGGCGCCTAACGCCAAATATCGATAGTTATCGAAACAGTATCGAGCGAACGGAGAGAACGCGTTAGGACATTGGCTCGCCATTGCGTGAGCTAGAAACAGAGCGACCCGGCCTTGCACTCCAGCAACTTCACTCCGGGATCGGAGCGCGCACGTAAAGCTCCAATCATGATGAAGAAAGTGTTATTATGATAGCTTGTTGTTATTGTTACTATGTAGCAGGGTTGTCGAAAATTAATTTTTTTTATTTATTTATTTCATAAATATCTAAATCGATAGTTTTGGCGATTTTGAAAAAATTATCGTTTCGATATAAATATTTTGGTGTCAAAAACATCGAAATTATCGATATTTTCGATATTTTTAATAAAAGCCCAGATCCTAACAATGAACAGGTCTATTGAGGTAACTCATGCGTTATTTGACGCGTAATAAAAACTACAATCTGCGCAAAAAAATGTGGAAGAGGAGGTGGCGGTGGGCGTACGCATATAGGTTACGCTATGGATTAGATTAGAGCAATATAAATACAAATTATTATATTAATTGTATTTATATTTGAATTTTAACAAACTCATTTTATATAGACTTATGACCCAATTTAAAAAAATTACTTTGTGTTTTTGTCTACACATTTTCATTTGCTGCTTCCTGAGCAGTTGACTTCCTCTCAGCAATTTCCATCCTTATTACTTCAACAACTTCCTCTTTCGGTAGGCCCACAACAGAGGAAATTGATACATAATATATGTCTGCCGTATCTTTTCCTTCCATCAATCTATCCAGCATAATAAAGGTTTTGTCCAACATCGATATAACTTTATCGCGTGGACTTTGATGCTGGGCTTGATCTTCGTTTTCAATGATTACTCCCTTCTCTTTTAGATATTTCTCGCGCCTTCTATGGGCATATCCCAGTGTATGGGTTTCGTACTCATCCTTTTTCGTAAATGCTACGCGGCACAATTCGCATCCAAATTCGCCTTTCTTTACTTTTCTCTGGTACTCAACTTCTGCAATGTGGCGTTTAGATGTGTAGTGATGTGTAAGGTGACCAGTAGTGGTAAACGTCTGTTTGCAGGTCTTACACATAGGATTCCTTTTTTTTTTAAGGGCTCCTCTTCCTCTTCGTCTTCGCCACTTAACCTCTCCACTCCAAATTCCGTCTCTACGAAATCCTCGCTCTCGCTTTCACCCAAAAATACCGTGCGGAACATGCGGTTTTCAACGGCACGGGCATGACTCGAGGTGCTGGTGTAGTTGATGTAACGGTCGGTGTCGGTCGTGGTCGTGGCGGGTTCAATTTGTGCCGGGGTCATGATGCTGGGGGTCAATTCCGGGGTGGTGGCGGGTTCAATTTGAGTCACATTCACATCACTATTTGTGTTGTCACTTTTAATTTCAAAATGGCCTTGGCCCTTACGGCGGCAGTGGGCTCTAAGATTTGTTTTTTGCTTGTAGGACAAGCCACATGAGCACTTATACTTCCTGAGACTTTGGTGCGTCTCAATATGCCGATCGCGGTCAGAGGGGTGGTAAAAAGATTTTTGGCAAAGATTACACTTGTACATTATGAATACACTTGCAATCGCACTTGCACTTGTAATTCCAATTCCAAAGTTGCATCTTCCGCCCAGTATCGATATCGATAGCCGCTGTCGATAGCGGAGATATCGCTTATCGATTTGAGGACTTGCCGCTCAAACTAATCTTGGACGGGTGAGTTGCATATGTATATCTATATTTATAAAAGAGTTCAACCTGACTGACTGGTGACAGTCGCACAGCCTAAACCATAAAAGATAGAAAGATGAGATTTTCACAGTAGTTTTATCTTATGCTGAAAGTGAGTACTAAGAACGGATTTTGGAAAATTCTGTCGGTAAATGTGGAAAATTCGCGGAAAAACTGTTGTATGAAACTTTTTGTTTTTCATCCGATCAAGTTCAAACTTATTTTCAAAGATCTATATGATATATATTCAACAACAACTGCATACCAATCTTCCGGAAAATTCACCCCCCCCCCCATGGGTGGAAAGTGGGTGGTCAAGGTTGTATGGACGAAACTTTAGTTGCCAGCAATTAGCTCCAAACTCATTTTCAAAATTACACATACAAAAACATAAAAAAAGAGACTTTCAAATTTTGGAAAATCTATCCCCAAAGTCGGAAAATTCATGGAAAACTGTTGTATGAAACTTTTTGTTTATTTCGATCAGACTCAAACTCATTTTCAAAGATCTTTATGAAAATTCAACAATAACTGTGTTTCAATTTTCCGGAAAATCCCACCCGGAAAAGTCGAAAAAGTGTCGGAAAAGTTTTTACGGTAAAAATTTATTTTTCATCCGATTGACTTGAAACTTGGTTTGCAAGCATAGTACGCAAAATATTTGACACGTGTTTTTCCCAATTTTGAAAAACTCTCCCACGTGGAAAATGGCCGGAAAATTCAGCATGAAAAAAACTATGTTTCACCTGATTGACTGGAATCTCGGTTTGTAAGAATAGTAAGTGAAATAAATTGAGATGTCATTTTTCGATGTTGGAAAATTTGACCCAACGGCCGGAAAAATTTCTGGAAAACTTTGCATGAAAAAAACTATTTTTCACCCGATTGACTTGAAACTCGGTTTGTAGGGTTTCAAGGGTTTCATCCAATCGGATGAAAAATATTTTTACATGCAGAATTTACCGGCCATTTTCCTCGGGGGCGGAATTTCCAAAATCGGAAAATCACATTTCAATTTATTTTGTATTCTGTCCTTACAAACCGAGTTTCAAGCCAATCGGGTGAAAAATAGTTTTTATCATGCAGAATTTTCCGGTAATTTTCCGACCGTCAGGTCAAATTTTCCATCCTCAGAAATTCACATTTCAAACTATTTCGTATTCTATCTTTACAAACCGAGCTTCAAGCCCATCGGATGAAAAATAGTTTTTTCATACAGTATTTTCCGGCAATTTTCCGACCGTTGGGTCAAATTTTCCAAAATCGGAAGGTCACTTTTCAAACTATTTCGTATTCTATCCTTACAAACCGAGTTTGAAGCCAATCGGATGAAAAATAATTTTTTTGCATGCAGAATTTTCCGGCCACTTTCCTCGTGGGCGGATTTTCCAAAATCGGGAAAACACGTGTCGAATTATTTCGCGTACTATGCTTACAAACCAAGTTTCAAGTCAATCGGATGAAAAATAAAACATTTCCTATACAAACTTTTCCGAGGCTTTTCAGACTTTACTGGGTGGAATTTTCCGAAACCCCGTCTTAGTATGAACTTTCACCACTAAATGAAACTTCTGTTCAAATTTCAGGTTTCTATCTCTTACCGTTTGGGCTGTGCGATGATTGCCAATCAGTCAGTCAGTCAGTCAGTCAGTGAGTCAGTCAGGACACTCTCTTTTATATATATAGAGAAGAGATATATATTCTTGATCAATATTAACAGTCGAGTTGACCGACTGTCTGTCCCTCCGTCCGTCTGTCTGTATGAACACCTAGATCTCGGAGACTATAAGAGCTAGAGCTACCAAAATTGACATGTAGTCTTCTTTTATCTGCACGCAGATCAAGTTTGTTTCAAATTTTAAATAGAAAATGTTAAATAACTCACAAATTTTTTAAGATATCGAGTTCAAATTTTAAACTTAAATTTATATTCTTAATAACTATAATCCATAAATTCCTAATTAATTATTTTTTCTAAAAAGTTTTTTATCCCATTCCGGGCTTTCCGGTTGAGGCCCGGAATTTGAGGCACCGGCAGCCTTATCCTCTCGTGTGGGGGGGACAGCGACATTGCTGCCATGTCACCAACAATATTCACCCCGCCGTCTTGGTGCCAGTGTTGCGGGTGGTCCAGGTCTTCTTGGCCTGGTTGCCACGGCTGGCCACCATCGACCCGCAGCGACGACGGACGAAGGATAAAGCTTGGCCCTTCGAGGGCTGGCCACTTACGTCCGCCGCCGCTGCTGCCACCGGCAACGCCGACGCCGCCGCCCCCACCACGTCCGCCGGTGCCTAAACGTCCGCCAGTGCCACCACCGCCGCCTCCACGTCCGCCAGTGCCACCAGCGCCGCCCACGCGCCGGCCCCACCGCCGCCGCCGCGTCCCCCCGCCGCCGCCTCCACGGCCGCGCCCTCCCGACGCCGCCTCCCGTACGCCGCCTCCACCCACCGCCGCACCTCTACCGCCGCCTCTTCTCCCGCCGCCGCCTCCTCCACCAGCACCGCCTCCTCCAGCACCGCCACCATTGCCGACAGCTCCGCCGAAATAATTGGTCATATTTTTTATATAGTAGTTCACTTTCATCTGAAATAAAAAAAGAAAAAAACGATGATTAAAATCTTTGAAAAAGAAAAACAAACTGAGAATTTTAATAAGTATTTAAGTTATTCTTCCTAGTAATACTTACGTCTGCTATGGTTTTTTTTTTTTTTTTGTGGTTTTAGGTTGCCACGATGCCCGTGGGTATTGTGGTCTTATTTGGCCGCCCACCTTTCAAATCTGTTTGTTATGATGCTAACAACACGTTGTTGGAAATGAAGTGTTGGTAAGCGTTGTTTTGTAGTCCAAACTTTTAAATTTCGTTTTCTTAAATTGGGAACACCGGAATTGGCATGGTTAAAAACCGCGATTTTTAAATATTCCACAGTGATAATAAAATGAATAAATTTGTGAAATTTTATAATTATAGTTATTTATTAAATGCCTTGGTTTTGATTGCTTAATTTTCAATTTGTGGAAAATTTAGTGTTAAGTGGCGTTGACGTACTAAAATTAATTAAAAGTTTACTGCCATATATCACTAAATTTTGAAATTTGAGATTAAAATACATCGGAACTGGAAGTCAAAGGAAATTACACAAAGTTTTTTCTACCTACAATAAATTGACTACAGAAACACCATATTCATCATATTAATGTGAAGAGATATAAAGTAATTTAATTAAAAAATAAGCTAAAAATAATTTTTAAAAAGTGTACAGTAAACATTAGCTGCGGAAATTTTCAGTAATTTTTGCAAAATATTTTTGTTGTTGTCTTAAGATGTTTCAATTTGTGTTTTTTCCGCACTTGTGTGGACTTGAATAATTTTTGGTATCTTAAAGTAAATATTTCATACAAGTTGAGAAAGAAAAAGAAAATAAAGACATGTATTGGGGTTAACAAAAATTTGTTGTAATACAAAACATGTTTCACAAAATTTTAAATGGAGTGCCTTAAGGGGGTATTCACTGGTTTTTTTTTTAATTATTTTTTATTATTATTTTATAGCTTGGATATTGGAGAATATTGCCCCAAAAGTATTTTTTGAATTTCGAAATACTTTAGAAGATATAGCCTTTTTGGTTGACCAATGTCTTCCATAAAACAAGCAATTTTCAAATTACTTTATACTTTAAACGCATTTTTGCCAAAACCATGTTTTTCGAACTGGCGGCCATGATATCCCCAGTTACACTGAACCGATTTTGACGATTCAAAGTGAAATCGACGCAGAATTGTCACCATTCTGGTTTGACCCTCAATCACTATTTTAAATTGTCAAAGTTTAATTTGTCAAAGTCACAAAATTTGTTTTCGAGGGTCAGACCAGAATGACATCTATTTTGATTATTACCCCGTTTTTAGTTTTCATTTCACACAACGTGGAGACGTGGAATCATGGCCGCCAGCACTATACCTTTTTTTGGACACACACTTTGACGGCCAAGAACTTTTTGAACAGCCCTCTTATCGAAGCAGGAAAAATTTTTTTGTTTACTCTAATCTGTTTGTAACATAATACAAAAAACAGAATTGGTAAAACTCGTTGCGCTTTCAGATAAGATTTTGTTAAAAAAGGTTAATAAAACAGCCTCGTCATGGAGAATGCCTCCTTAAGTGTTTTCGATGGA
Organism: Lordiphosa stackelbergi; assembly: GCA_018904235.1. NCBI lineage: Eukaryota > Metazoa > Arthropoda > Insecta > Diptera > Drosophilidae > Lordiphosa > Lordiphosa stackelbergi. The sequence goes on along the minus strand of JAEIFU010003245.1, from coordinate 5,070 downwards.
AGAAAATAAGTGAAATCAATTTTTATTTAAAATTGTTCTGCTTGTCCATCTATTTGTATACGAATAATCTTGTATTTATTTCTATTTGGTTTTTTAAAAAGCTGTGATGGCTTGTTCTGTTTGTAAATTTAAATTTTAAAGTCTGTTAAGAAGGCAATGTTATGTGTAATTTTTTTAAAATCAACGACATTTTGCCTGTTATTGTGTTTGAGTGATTTTAAGTAGACGCCATTTTGACTGTTGTTAGTTTGAGTGATTTTAAGTTACAGAAAGTCGGGTGGAATACTGGGAGAACCTCTGTTAATGTAACAGAGTTTGCTGTAATATTTATCATGGCAAATTAAATGATTTATTTATTAAATACTACAAAACATGATAACACCCCTACTCAAATGACTCTGCTTATTCTATTTCTAAAATAAAAAACATTTTTTGCATATTTTACCATTTATAAAGCATTCATTTTAATTTTTAACAATCAGAACATGTAAATACAATATGTTATTATCAATATCAATCATTAAAACTAACTAAACTAATCAATTTCAACACAAAACTTCTAAATCAAGTGATTTCAGACCGATTTTGAGCCCTCAATAGCTGTACTCTTCTAACGCATACGCGCCTTACGGCCGCTAAAAATTCGAAATGAGTTCGAAAATTCAAATCGCGCGCCCCTGACCAACTCCCAGTCAGCTGTTCACTTTCTGAGTGAAAAAATGGCGACGCAGCAGAGTGCGCTTCTATATTAGTTCTTCTATGCTCCAATCATGGTAAAAAAAAAAAGTACGGGATTCAGCTGAAAAATGTGGCCCAAGCTCTTTGCTGAGAGTGCGAAAAGAGGGAGGGTGAGAGCGAGAATCAACGGCGCACATGCACAAAATTAAATATGTGTGTAGTGTGTGCATTAAAAATGTATTACATACGTAAGTATCACATTTTCTGTTGTAATGAAACAACAATAATAACAACAAAATGGCAACGCAGTGCATAAGTATGTAAGCATTTTATTTCCAAAAAACACAACAACATGGCACTGCACTCTGCACTAAATTTGAACACATTTTTTTTACCAGCAACACAACATCAAACCAAAAACGATATCAATTCAGTCTAAAAACCCACCCCCAAATGTGCACTTAAGCAACAACAAAAAGAATTAAAAAAGAGCAAGCAATTTATTAAATATGAATACATTTTCTTGTAAAGCAGCAACAACAAAACCTCGAGATCGTTCAAAAAATCAACCACCCAAATGCGCAGAAAAAACGGGCATGCGCGGGTACAACCTTTCATGGCAAATGTCTACCGCATTAAACTAAATTATGTGGCCCGAGCGAGGCCGCAACAGCGAGTGCCGTACCTTATTAGTTGTACCATGGCTCCAATCATGATGAAGAAAGTATTATGATGATAGCTTGTTGTTATTGTTACTATGTAGCAGGGTTGTCGAAAATTTATTTTTTTATTTATTTTATTTATTTCATTAATATCTAAATCGATGTTTTTGGCGATTTTGAAAAAATTATCGTTTCGATATAAATATTTTGGTGTCAAAAACATCGATATTATCGATATTTATTAATAAAAGCCCGGATCGTAACAATGAACAGGTCTATTGAGGTAACTCATGCGTTATTTGACGCGTAATAAGAACTACAGTCTGCGCAAAAAAATGTGGAAGAGGAGGTGGCGGTGGGCGTACGCATATAGGTTACGCTATGGATTAGATTAGAGCAATATAAATACAAATTATTATATTAATTGTATTTATATTTGAATTTTAACAAACTCATCTTATATAGACTTATGACCCAATTTAAAAAAATTACTTTGTGTTTTTGTCTACACATTTTCATTTGCTGCTTCCTGAGCAGCAAATTCAGCAATTGTCTTCCTCTCAGCAATTTCCATCCTTATTACTTCAACAACTTCCTCTTTCGGTAGGCCCACAACAGAGGAAATTGATACATAATATATGTCTGCCGTATCTTTTCCTTCCATCAATCTATCCAGCATAATAAAGTTTTTGTCCAACATCGATATAACTTTATCGCGTGGACTTTGATGCTGGGCTTTATCTTCGTTTTCAATGATTACTCCCTTCTCTTTTAGATATTTCTCGCGCCTTCTATGGGCATATCCCAGTGTGTGGGTTTCGTACTCATCCTTTTTTGTAAATGCTACGCGGCACAATTCGCATCCAAATTCGCCTTTCTTTACTTTTCTCTGGTACTCAACTTCTGCAATTTGGCGTTTAGATGTGTAGTGATGTGTAAGGTGACCAGTAGTGGTAAACGTCTGTTTGCAGGTCTTACACATAGGATTCCTTTTTTTTTTTAAGGGCTCCTCTTCGTCTTCGCCACTTGACCTCTCCACTCCAAATTCCGTCTCTACGAAATCCTCGCTCTCGCTTTCGCCCAAAAAAACCGTGCGGAACATGCGATTTTCAACGGCACGGGCATGACTCGAGGTGCTGGCGTAGTTGATGTAACGGTCGGTGTCGGTCGTGGTCGTGGCGGGTTCAATTCGTGATGCTGGTGGTCAATTCCGGGGTGGTGGCGGGTCAATTGGGGGGTCACTATGCTGGGGGTCAATTCCGGGGTGGTGGCGGGTTCAATTTGAGTCACATTCACATCACTATTTGTGTTGTCACTTTTAATTTCAAAATGGCCTTGGCCCTTACGGCGGCAGTGGGCTCTAAGATTTGTTTTTTGCTTGTAGGACAAGCCACATGAGCACTTATACTTCCTGAGACTTTGGTGCGTCTCAATATGCCGATCGCGGTCAGAGGGGTGGTAAAAAGATTTTTGGCAAAGATTACACTTGTACATTATGAATACACTTGCGCTCGCACTTGCACTTGTAATTCCAATTCCAAAGTTGCTTCTCCCGCCCAGTATCAATATCGATAGCCGCTGTCGATAGCGGAGTTATCGCTTATCGACTTGCCGCTCAAACTAACTGTAACTGTCTTTTGCCGCTCGAAGCTAAGTACAACCAATTCTGAACAATTTTTGCTATAATTCCTACATCTCTATAAATATCAAAGAGAGTGTCCTGACTGACTGACTGACTGATTGGCAATCATCGCACAGCCCAAACGGTAAGAGATAGAAAGCTGAAATTTGGGGTTTTGGAAAATTCCACCCGGAAAAGTCGGAAAAGCGTCGGAAAAGTTTGTATGGGATAAATGTTATTTTTCACCCGATTGACTTGAAACTTGGTTTGTATGCAAAGTACGCGAAATAATTCGACACGTGTTTTCCCGATTTTGGAAAATCCGCCCACGAGGAAAATGGCCGGAAAATCGTGGGAAGGGCTGGAAACATGAAAAAAATATTATTCATCCGATTGGCTTGAAACTCGGTTTGTAAGGATAGAATACGAAATAAATTAAAATGTAATTTTCTGATGTTGGAAAATTTGACCCAACGGTCGAAAAACTCCCGGAAAATTCTGCATAAAAAAATAATTTTTCACCCGATTGGCTTGAAACTCGGTTTGTAGGGACAGAAATCGAAATGATTTGAAATGTGATATGTCGGAAAATCCGCGTTGGTGTGAAAATGCCCGGAAAATTCTACATGCAAAATAGCTATTTTTCATCCGATTGGCTTGAAACTCGGTTTGTAAGGACAGAATACAAAGAAAATTGAAATGTGATTTTCTGATGTTGGAAAATTTGACCCAACGGTCGGAAAATTCCCGGAAAATTCTTCATGAAAAAAACTATTTTTCACCCGATTGGCTTGAAACTCGGTTTGCAAGGACAGAATTCGTAATAATTTGAAATGTGATTTTGCCATGTCGGAAAATCCGCGTTGGCGTGAAACTCGGTTTGTGGGTGTTGTAAAATATGAACATACATATACGAGCAAAAGTCACATGGATACACATGAATACACATTTGTAGTTTATATGTGTGAGTGAAGTGGATGAGGAGATCGCAAAAGGTAACGGGACCTTCTTGCGCTTCTTCGTCTACTTTTTGGATTTTGCTTGTACTCGCGAACACGGGCTTCACTTCTCTTTTGACAACGAGTGCGTGCGGTTGATAAAAACTAAATCGAAGTGTCTACTTATCTAATTGTGTTGCTGGTTTGGATAATACTTTATCGTATTATATTTGCTTACAAAAACCATACTGGGGATAGAATACGAAATATTTCGAAATGTGATTTTTCGAAGTTGGAAAACTCGACCTGACGGTCGGAAAATTCCCGGAAAATTCTGCATAAAAACAACTATTTTTTATCCGATTGACTTGAAACTCGGTTTGTAGGGATGGAATACGAAATATGGAAAGGAATGTGGGTGGGATGTGGGTGGTATGCAGATGCGAAGTGTGTGGGATGTGGGCGGGAAGTAGGTGGGATGCAGGTGGGATGTGGGCGGGAAGTGGGCGGGATGTGGGCGCAAAGTTGGTGGAAAGTTGGTGGAAAGTGAGTGGGAACTAGGGGAAATTGGGTGTAAAGTGGGTGGGATGTGGGTGGACTGTAGGTGGGATGTGGGCAGGAAGCGGGAGGGATGTGGATGGGATGTGGGCGGGAAGTGGGAGGGATGGGGGCGGGAAGTGGGAGGGAAGTGGTAGGATGTGGGCGGAATGGTGGCGGAAAGTGAGTGGGAACTGGGTGGAATGGGATGAAGAGTGGATGGGAGGTATGGGGGTGGAAGTTGGAGGGAAAACCCATCAGCAAAGAGAATACTGTTAAAGGCGCAGCGAAGCGCGTCGGGTTATTTGCTAGTCTCTATAAATATAAAAGAGAGTGTCCTGACTGACTGATTGGCAATCATCGCACAGCCTAAACGGTAAGAGATAGAAAGCTGAAATTTGGACAGGAGTTTCTGTTAGTGGTGAAAGTGCGTACTAAGACGGGGTTTTGGAAAATTCCACCCGGAAAAGTCGGAAAAGCGTCGGAAAAGTTTGTATGGGAAAAATGTTATTTTTCACCCGATTGACTTGAAACTTGGTTTGTATGCAAAGTACGCGAAATAATTCGACACGTGTTTTCCCGATTTTGGAAAATCCGCCCACGAGGAAAATGGCCGGAAAATTCTGAATGAAAA
>JAEIFU010003244.1:0-31198 GCA_018904235.1 Lordiphosa stackelbergi | reverse complement strand
GTGTGCAATTTAACGAGGCAAAATACGTTGCGTTTAGGTTTGACGTTTCTACACACGCCGTGTGGCCATTTTTTCTGTGTGGCTGGGCACCGCCGTTTCAGCCGTTGCGCCTTTGCAGAGCTTATTCATACGAGTGATTTTCACTCACTCTGAGCAATATGATTGCTTTTCAGAGCGCCAACAATAGTATTGAATAAAACTCGACGGCACCATGCTGTGTATGAAAAGTTGATGCATTGAGCGCAAAGACAGTTAATGTGTGTGTTAATTAATGTTGAGCGTTTTGCAACCGAACGAAACCGTTCTCTCCTACAAAACATTTAGGCCTTTTTCCAGAACGTTAGTGGAAGGTCATGCTGCTTGGGTTGTATAAAAGCTGAAGCTAAAAAATTATAGAATAAATGAATTATACTTATTATTTTTATTTTCTATTTTATTTTACATGGAGAAAACAAAAATCAATCTAAATCTGATCCAGTTGTACTCAAATTGCCAAAGCCTATCCACATGAGATAGAAACTTATAATTCTGCCGGCGTCGCAACCGACTTACGCATAGCATAGAGATAGAAAGAGTACGTGTGTTCTATAATAAGACACTCGGCGGCTTGCTCTCTCACGACGTGTGCATTCCGTTTTCTTCTCTGACGAGGCATTTGTTTGTTTGCTTTTAACTCATGTTTGACATCTTGACGTTTTACTTCGCGTTTCATGCTACACACACAAGTGCAAAGCTTAATAATATGATTTGAGGCAGCCTCTGATCTAGGTTCAAAATCTCTATTTCGAGGAATCTTGCAATCACATAAAAACAAGATTGAAAAACCTTGAAATGAGCTTAGAAATCGAAAAAAACAGATTTATCATCTCACAACTTATCAACCCTTCTAAGTTTTGTGAAAAATATATGCATAAAGAAAAGTTAAAAAAAATGGAAAATCCAACTGTTCTAGAAGCGTATGTTTGTTCATACCGACGGACGGACGGACAAACTAGTATAGTTTAATCGATCTTTATGCAAGACTGATGTATTAAGATGTAAATTGAGAATATAATCTTGGGTTAAGGTTATATCGTCCATGTCCAAATTCTGACACCGTTTCTCTTTTTGTTTCGTGACTGTTATCTTGGTTTTAGATTGATTTTCTCTGTGTACATTAGGGCGGTCCCCATATATATAAAATTTTAAGGTCATGCTCTCACCCCCCTATCTGTACTTTTATGTATAATTAGCGTAAATAAAAACAAAAGTTAAAAAGTCGAGTTTTAACGGGCGCAGATGGAGTCAAAAGTTTTTGTAAATAACTCATACGTAGTGTTGCCTATTATCATCTATATTTTCAGTTATAAATAGTCGGCGATGGTTTTGTTTATAAACTGTTCAAATTTGTAAATATTTTATTTCGACAAATATAAATCTAAATTTCAAACAATGACAGCAATTGAAATGAACTAATAACTTCGTTTGTAAAAATTTGTATTTGGTGAACGTGTCGTATGATTAATTTTTTTTTGAAGACTTGGAGACCCTGTCTCGCCCATTAAAATTAAAAATAAAATTTTGGATTTTCACAATTATTAATTATACAAATATTTTGGAATGCTGAGAGCCTCCCCTTTTTCCATTTTGCCGGTTTGGGGACCGCTCTAGTGTACATACACGAGTAAGTGCAAACCTCTCGTTGTCTGATAATACGTATGTATATTACAAATCCAGTTAAACTGCAAATAAACAACTAGATTACCATTCTTGAATAAGCGGTTTTTAGATACCAATCGTTGCATTCCTTTTCGTTTCGCTTGCATTCGCACTCTCACTTTCAAAACTGAGAACGCAATCCGTTCTTGCTCTTGTGCTGTACCTCTTCCTCGTCTCTGTTTGACTGCATCTCCCTCACACATAGTGAAGCATGACTTCTGCAAGCACTCGATGTGATCCGAGTGACTTCGGCTCCCAGTGACTGGCCGGGTCTGAACAAGAGGGTTTTCTTTGGTCATCGATTCACACAATCATAAGTTCGGTGCGCTTCTGTGTCGAATACACAAGTGACTTCGATTTCCGGTGTCTATGGGCTGGCTGACAATAGTCTTCAGTAGGTCTACTCGATTATTTATACTCTCCAAAAACTATAGTAAATATTACATTCCAAATAATCTTGCGCCTGTGTTTAGTCTTTCTTTTCAAATAATAGATACCTTTTGGATAGACCTCGTGTGAGACTTTATAAAATGGAAAACCCCATTTTTGTGGGCACTCTTTAATTTCTTTTGAAGCAACCTTTCTAAATATAAGAATGTGGTGTTTGTTAGTAAAGATCACATTGGCTTCCGCCTTTTTTTCGTTACTCATGTACACATCACTCTTATTGCTGGCTTAACATGTGGCCTGACAAATTAAATATTAATTTAGAACAATCTTAAGACAATAGTGTGCGTGCAAAGACTAAAATTCTGCCCTTTTTCTTTTCACGCAACCTCAAACTATTTAAACAACGGCAACTGTTTAATGTTTTCTCAATGAAGACATTAAATACTTCCCTAGACCAAGTGTTGCGTTCATTTTTATCAGTAGACCATATTTGAAACAATTTTGGCGACTTGGGGTCTTGGAATTATTTAACTCTTATTCCAAAATTCTGACAACCTGTAACACCAACAGGCGAACAAAAGGCTCCGATTATTTCTTGTTGCTTTTATTTTTCAAATGTAAGCTTGATATCCTTGTATTTCTTCAGAAAAAATGTGAATGTCTGTTGGTTTTATTAATTAAATATAATTAACTTTATTTTGTCAAATGACATTCATAACAGTCATTTTGCTAGCCTTTTTGTTTAAATTCTTCCAGTTTCGTGCACTGATTTCAAAACTGTTCTCGGGTTTTTTTCCTTAAGCCCTTGTTTTCAAAATATAGCGGAAAATCCATTTTGGAGTATATTTGACTTTTAAAATATTTTAGAATTTACGACGAGAAAAATATCTGGATTTTTGAGTCTTATACGACAGTATACTTATAGAATGCAGCCAAAAAAATCATGCGAGAGGCCTTTGAAAGTTATTGTCATCCTACAAAGAAGGCTGGACCTCACTCACATTGTATTTTTGAAAGCTATAATTGGATTTTTGTAACTAAATTTCATTCACTTGTAAGTAGTTCCTTTAGTATTACTCATCGCTGCGATTGCGGTTATTTTAATGTGCAGTAAAGTCTTATTTATTTTACTCATACCATGTACAATGTACCTTAAGGGGGTCGATTTTTTTCGCACAAAGCGTATAGCACAAACGAAATCTACGGTCAATTCTAAGAAAAATGCACCAAGAAACTATGGGTCTACAATGAAATCTGCTTTGCAAATCGATTTCAATTATTTATATTATATTTTCCCAAAATAAAAGTTAGAAAGTCGGGGAAGCCCGACTATAACATACTCTGTATCCCCCCATAGGTTGTATTTATCTGATACATTTTAGATGGGAGCCGCACAAAGGTGTTAAAGAAGCCATAAAGTGTCAAGTGCTGCCCATCACCGTTGAACCGGTGTTACCAACAAAAAAATTGGGTTTGCTTATAACTCGACTATCGTTCGTTCGATCGTTTGTCCTTTGTGGAAGGGCTACCCATATCCGTCTGGCTGTCCATATAAAAGTAGATTTCTGAGATGGTAAGAGTAGAGGTTTGACATGTATGGGACAAATGCTTCTTTTGTCTGCAGGCCAATCAATTTTGTGTCACATGTTGGCCACGCCCCCTCCCGCCCCCGCAATTTGAAAAAAAATTATATCTCCAAACAGTTTTAAAGATGAGGGACTTGTACCTTCTAGAAATAGTTAGTAATTAGCAAAATGAATCGATTTGCCGAAGAAATGATAAAGATCGGATGAACGGTTCTCAAGTTATGAGCAAAAAAGTGAACCACCCCCCGCCGCTACCACCCCTCCCACCCCCCCCCTAAAAAAATGTTGCATACTTTTTGGCTGGTCACACTAAGGAACGCAGGAACACTGTTAAACATGTTTTTTCATGAGTAACGGGTATATCGAAGTCGGTAAGAGGCGACTTTAACTTACGCTCTCGTTTTATTTAGTTGGAGATAATCAAATTAAACTGTTCCACGGATAAAGATGCAATTTACCACCCTTTAGACACATATCGACAACCGGGAAAGTTAAGCAAACCTCTCACTCACGGTGCCAGTCCCTCAGGGTAATTAAATACATTCTTTCGCTTCTCAATGCGCTTAGTTACATTTAGAACATTTTTTTCTCTTTAGGAATTGGCACCCAGTTCTATAACTCAAAAGCTCTTTGGTGCCCGCAGTGCATGAAGAGAGTTGGTGAAGGCCATTTGACACTGCTCACAACAAATCATCCACGCAAAATTTAACTTGGGCTTGGATCACTTTTTTGCTCTTAACTTGAGAACCGTTCATCCGATCTTTATCATTTCTTCGGCAAATCGATTCATTTTGCTAATTACTAACTATCTCTAGAAGGTACAAATCGTCAATCTTTAAAACTGTAGGAGATATAACTTTTTCCAAATTGCGGGGGCGGGAGGGGGCGTGGCCAAAATTTGAAACAAACTTGATCTGCGTGCAGATAAAAGACAAACGGACGGACGGACGGACGGACAGACGGACAAGGCTAAATCGACTCGGCTGTTGATGCTGATCAAGAATATATATACTTTATATGGTCGGAAATGATTCCTTCTGCCTGTTACATACATTTGCACGACTTTAGTATACCTTTTTTACTCTACGAGTAACGGGTATAATTAAATGTAGCTAAAGTGAAAGTAAAGTCAAAAATCCGTTCAGAAGGAGATTGCCACCCAAACTGAAACTTCTATGAATGGAAAAGATCTCACTGAATAACGTAGGGGACCTTTCGCATATCGCATGATAATATTTTTTTAACACTTGGTTGTGTACCCAAAGAATGAATTCAAAGTTTTGCATTCTACCCCATACAACTATATACTTGATCATATATGCTTTTCGAATTTAGATTGTTTTTGCTAATAAATAAAATAAAAATATTCTTTACCTATATGAAAGGTGTACGTTTGTTTGAATTTGAGTGCCAAAGTATGGAAAAGTTGACACCTATTGGAACTGTTATGAACTCTTTTCCACGCCACCTACACTATGCAACAATTTAATATACTCTCAAGAAGAGGTATGTTTACTTAATTGTGTATATAGCGTTTATTTTTCATCCGATTTTGATGACCAAGGGCAAAAATGTTCGTAAGAAATTACCCCATTCTGTCAATATCTGAGACCTGAGAAATTTTTATGGTAAGTTTGAAAAAAACTTAATCAAAAGCAGCAAAAAATAAAAATTATAAAAAAATTTCAAAATACAACTTTAAAGTGCTATAACTTTGTCATTTATGATTGGATTTTAAAAAAACTGTGGTTTATTTTAGAAATAATTTTATTATCTTTAATTTTTGTTTCTGTTTATACATATCGGTTGACTAAAACCAGAGAAAATGGCATTTTAGTAGACCTACCTTTTTTCAAAACACTAAAATTGAAAATTAAACGATATCTCAAGAACCCTTCTACTTTCCACATATCTGAGAGCAGATTTGAATTCAGCGTGAAATTTTACATAAGGATCAATTGCTAAAAGTGCCGGATACAAAAACTTTTGAAATTTTGTGGCATAGTGCTATCGATCGGTTTCCCCCAGGAGGCCTACTCTACGCAAGCCTCAGAAAGTCGGTTTTTTTAAGTGATGTCCCCAAAAGAAGGGCCTAGTCCACTGTCATCCTCCTCGTAAACATCCTTCTCCCATAAATTAATATTTTGAAAAACGAAATTTTTTTTTACAAAATAGCTCTTTGATGATTGCGAGCAGTGTGCTCGCATCACGGGATTTGACGGGCACCACGAAGAAATCCTCAATGCCACGATCGATTCCGCCAAATACCCACTGGCCTTCTACAAGGCGACCACAGTTGTACTTTCGACGTTCGATTTTGGTTTCGTCGACTTCCACGATGTGGCCGGGACCTCCTATTTATTTTAAACCAGCGCTTACAGCCCAATCCAGGTATACCTCCCGTAAGAATCTTCGCCAGTCAATGACAGTGCGTCGGGAGCAGTTCAGTTCATCTTGGATGAACTGCACTTCGTTTCTAATGCGCATAACATCGAACACGACGAAACGGACACAATTCCATCAATGCTCAGTTTTGACCTGCAAAAAAAGTGTTCTTGCGGACACTTTGCAAGAAATTGCAATGAACCTTTTTCATCTTTCCAGGGAGGTTGTACGCAAGACCTTTGGTAAAACATTTTTTAGGGGCGGGGGCGCGGGTAAATCTCCCAAAATTTACTTACAGCCACAAATATTGTGCCGGACGTATAGCCGTTTGTAGATTAGCACCGTAAAGGTAGGTTTTACCGACCGATTGCTTCGGATGGCTCAGTATTGAGCGGATTAAGTTCAAAGGTGGACCAAGGTTATTACCACTTTATCAAAAAGAAAATTCCGTGGTGGGTTAGGTTGACCCATCTTCTTTGGCGACTTCTCGATACGGAAAGACTGAGCAGAGGAAATGAAGATTAAGGAAGCCTCAAATAAGCAAACAGTTTGACATATGTCACTTTAATCGATTACGATCTCTAAGCTTCGCGCAACTAGGTTTGAGTCTTGGATAAACCCGCCAAAAAACAAATTTAAATTCAAAAATATTTAATATAAAAAAAAAAAACAGTGACTTACAAAAAATAACTAAGGAAGAAGCATTTTGTTAGGGTTTTAATGGACAACGCATTAGTTTTTTCCAGCTCTTGCTATATGTGCCCATTACACTTCTAAAGTGTACAGTTTTTCCTTCCCCACACATCATTAAAACGAGTTAAAAAATTTAGGGTAATTATTATACGTCCTTCCTCTCCAAAAATTCCGAAATAATTTTTCCTCGATGGACCGCGAATTATGAAGAATTTACGTGCAAAAATTAATTGGCGGTCATCCATGGTTTCTTTTAAAATGAATTTTGAAATTTGCTGTTTTTGCACCGAAATTATGCATGTGCTTTTCTTCAAATGTCAAATTATTAAAAATAAATATGAAATTTGTGAACAAATTTGTTGTGTTCAATTGTTCTGCGAGTACGTTTGTTCAAAAATTGTGATTAATATGGCTTGTGCGTGTTGTGAAACTACAATTTCGAAGTATTTGTCGATGTCGGAGTCCCATGTCATTGACTTCCTTATTAGTCATAATGTCATTTTAAAGGAAATCAACTGTCCAAAATGTGGTGAAGTGTGCAAAATTTCTTCTAAAGGTAATTGTCTATTATATGTTCTTCCTCTCCAAAAATTCCTTTGCAAAATTTCGTCTAAAGGTTCGAGGACCGTATTTCGTTGCCATTCCGTAGTGCAAATGGACAATAAGAAGAAGAAAAAACAAAAAGTACAGTGCAATTTTGTAGAAAGTGTTCGCAAAACACTTTTTTGCTGGTACAAAATTTTCTATACCTGAAATTTGCAAATTTGTTATGTGGGATGTGGTCAAACTGAGAGGCGAAACTGAGTTTTTGGAGGCCGAAGTGGGGTGGTCCCGTCAATCTATTGTTGACTGAAAAAGTTTCCTGAGGGAAGTATATATTGACTGGAGTGTAAATAACAGCCGTTCCATCATTGGAGGACCTGGAAAAGTTATTGAAATTGAAAAAAAATCGCTCCCTCAACTTTACCTATAATGGGTGGTGTGGAAAAAAGTTTAATTACCCAAGTTCTTTTTGCTATTGGGGTGAGTTGTTCACAAATTTGTAGAAATTGGCGCCGCAGGCGAAATTTTTTTTTAAAAATCGCGCGATTTTTAAAAAAAATTTTCGTTTTTCAAAATACTAATTTATAGGAGGTGGATGTAAACGCGCCTTCATCTTTACATCTAATGCAGGGTTCCCCAAGAAGAGAGCTCTAAAATGTGACTGTGTCTCTTTCTAAAACACAGTGAAGCATGACTTCGGCAAGCACTCGGTGTGCCCCAGGGGCTATAGCTGGGGAACTCTGCTCTAATGGGTGGTGTGAAAAAAGTTCAGAGCCTCATCCACGTCAACTGAATAGGCCAAATACTTCGATATTGGTCTGCTTTTAAACTTGAAAATGTCATTGCAGTTAAATTCTAGGTGTGAGTTGTTGACAAATTTAATATTTTTTATTATTTATTTGACATTTGAAGAAAAGCACATGCATAATTTCGGTGCAAAAACAGCAAATTTCAAAATACATTTTAAAAGAAACCATGGATGACCGCCAATTAATTTCTGCACGTAAATTCATTATAATTCGTTGTCCATCGAAGATATGGCGGAAAAACGAAAAAGTTGAATTTTGGCACTATAGGATTTATGGAGGCCATACTAAGGCATGCGAGTAAGTATATCAATGCATTTTTAAAATTCAAGGACGCTTTATAAGTAGAGCGGAAGGTGTCTAAATTGGCCTCTAAAGACATACATTTTTCGATTTATAGCATTTTCATCAAAGTAAATCATACCGTTCAGATAGCGCGGTTCTTGGATTAGTATATTCGCCATCTGAGCCTATAGTCCAACATATGATCTTATTTTGTGATTTTTATGGAATTTTTATCAGTTTATTTGGCAAAGTTTAGAGGAAAGAACGTAAATACATATTTTACCAACTTTATGCCTAATCAAGTAGCCCCCTCTTTTCCGTTCCTATACGGATTTAGAGTGACAATCTAGTTTTCCTCCCAAAAATTTAAATATGTATTTTTGTCTTTAACAGAGCTATAACTTTGACAAATAAACTGACTTAAAATTCCATAAAAATCACAAAATTAGATCATATGTTCACCATATGCTCAGATGGCGAAAATAATTATCAAATAACCGCGCTAGCTAAATGGGGTGATTTATTTTGATCAAAATGCCATAAATCGAAAGATGTCTTTTTAAAGGCCAAAATAGACACTTTACGCTGAACTTATATAGCGCCTTGATTTTTTAAAAATGAATTGATTTGTACTTAATCGCAAATAGCTCATAAACTCACATATTTATGCCTAGTGTGGCCTCCATAAATCCTAGAGTGCCAAAATTCAACTTTTTTTTTTCCGCCATATCTTGGAAACAAGAGCTGATGGAGCTAAACCGAAACCAGTTTTGTGATCAGTGAGCCATAATCATATCATATTTTATAATCAATAGGGCTGCTTCTCTAAAGTTGGTCATTTTGTTGGCCTGTGTTATTTTAAGAAAAAAAAAAAAATAAAATTTATTTATTTTTTTTATATTTAATATATACATAAAAAATAAAAAATCACTAATTTAATAAATTTTATTATTAATTTTTTTTTTTTATTAAAAAAATTAATATTAAAATTTTTTTTATAAATGGGGGAATGTGGGGGAGCTAAAAAAAAAATAAAAATTTTATAATTAATTTTTAAAATTTTTTAAATTATAAATTAAAAATTTTAACATTTTAAAAATAAAAAAATAAAAATAATAAAAATAAAGGGATAAAAGGAATAAGGATTTTTATATTAATAAAATTTCTATTATAATTCCCAAGAAGTGTGCAACATAGAAGGATACATCTCCGATCACATAAAATATATATATTCTTGATCAGCATGACGAGCTGAGTCGATTAAGCTTTGTCCGTCCGTCTGTCTGTCCGTCAATAGTCCTTCAATTTGTAGGCCTATGTTTTTGGATGATCGGATAACTACTTCTTGTAGCTGCCATACAAATGTTCGGTCGGAAAATGGATTTTTTTGTCGGAAAATTACTATTTTCAGTACGTCACATATCAAAAGAATAAAAAACTGCTCTCAAACACGGTCATGGGTAATATTTTTTGTAATTTTTTAAGCTTATTTCTATCAATTGACGAAGGCTTCCTCTTCTTATACTTTCTTTTGTCATTACGAAAAATTTAGTATATTATTCGATTTAAAAAAAAAGATTTTGTTTTCAAAGTTTACGAACTTATGAAGAGTATAGACTAATAGGTTTGCTTGCCAAAAGTTAAAAAATAAAGGAGACACATGACATAAACAAAAAGTTTAAAGGGCATAGCAGAATAAGCATACAAAAACTGCCCCCACTCCGATCAGTACCAAAATTTTATATGTTGTTGTCATCAATGGCGCTCTCCTAAAATTTTAGTCTTCTAATCTTTGTATGTTGGGTTATTAGGGCGGAAAGATAAATCAAAAAACTCGTTTATCTTCAGAACCGCTTAACCGATTTGAATGGGTTTAATTTATGTTATAAGTGTCAATATAGAATTCAGAAAGTTATTTTTGCACATTTTTATTACCATTTCTTAGGCACAAAAAATATTATTAAAATTTTCAAATATTTTTTCAAGTAAATTTATAATTTTTTTTTTTTGCTGGTTGTTTCCATAAGATGTCCTAACAATAACAATGCAATTTTTTTGCAGTGTCATCAGGAATCATCTTCATAGTGAATACCAATAAAATATGTGAATAGTTTTACAAATATATTTTATAAATAATATTGAGCACACTGTAACAACTCACACAAATTGACAGAAAAATTCCCTTTTTTCCCCTTTTAAGTTGATTTACAGTGTACCTAATATGTATAAAATATTAATGAAAAGTACTAATTTAACGTTTCCAATTATTTTTCACCATGTGGTATACAGGGTTGCCCATATTCGACGGACCCATCTGGCAACGCCATAACTTTTGACAGAGATGTCAGATCGCTTAATGACATACCGCGTTTGAAGCGTCAGTCCAAGCAGATTTTTACCATGGAACAATACACGCCACGCGAGCGCTCTGAAATAGTTGAAATTTACATTCAACAGAACAAGTCAATTGTGAAAACTCAACGTGCTTTTAAAAAATTAAAAATTAAGCCCATTTCACATTGAATGGGACCGTAAATAAGCAAAATTGCCGTATTTACGCCACTGAAAATCCTCAGGAGATTCAAGAAGTGCCTCTTCATGACGAAAAAGTCACAGTTTGGTGCGGCGTTAGTGCGAAAACGGTCATTGGGCCGTTTTTCTTCCAAAATGAAAATGGCCATGCTGTTACCATCAACCAGGAGCGTTATCGCGACATGATGACCAATTTTGTGATGCCAATTATTCGTCGAAAGCGTATGAGGCAGTTCTGGTTTCAACAAGACGGCGCTCCACCGCACACAAGTCGCATAACAATCGATTTTCTGAAGAAATTGTTTCCGGGCCGTTTGATGTCGAAAAGTGGTGATTTGGACTGGCCACCGCGTTCGCCCGATTTGACGCCGCCTGACTTCTTCTTGTGGGGATATTTGAAGTCAAGGTTTACGTTAACAAGCCAAGGACCGTAGAAGAGCTCAAGGACAACATTCGTGAAGAAATAGCCGCTATTCCGGCCGAAATGTTGGCGAAATCGATGGAAAATGCTGCAAAAAGGGCACAATACGCCATCAACGCCAGAGGCGGCCATTTGAGAGATATCATATTCAAAAATTGATGTAAACAAATCTACTTGGAACAAATTAAATGATTAAGATTGCCAACCGCCAAATTTTTATTTTTTCTTTGATTTTTTTAAAAAAAAACATGGGTCCGTCGAATATGGGCAACCCTGTATTTCGACCGATAGTTCCTATGACAGCTATAGAATATAGTCATCCGATTTTGACCAAAACTTCCAAATCTGTGTAAAAGCGTTTAATATTAATAATCGCTGATGTGAGACACGTTAACATTAAAAACAAAAAAGTTTTTCTCATTAAAACCCACTTTTCGACCGATAGTTCCTATGACAGCTATAAGATATAGTCATCCGATTTTGACAAAAACTTCCAAATCTATGTGAAAGCGTATAATATTAATAATTGCTGAAGTGAGACACGTTAACATTAAAAACAAAAAGTTTTTCTCACAAAGACCCACTTTTCGACCGATAGTTCCTATGGCAGCTATAAGATATAGTCATCCGATCCGGTCGGTTCCGACATATTAGCAGTGTGCAGTAAAAAAAGACTCTGTGCAAAGTTTCAGCTCGATAGCTTTAAAACTGAGAGACTAGTTTGCGTAGAAACAGACAGACAGACGGACAGACAGACGGACGGACAAAGCTCAATCGACTCAGCTCGTCACCCTGATCAAGAATATATATAGTTTATAGGGTCGGAAATGAATATTTCTATGCGTTGCAAACTTCTGGGCAAAATTATAATACCCTTTGCAAGGGTATAAAACAGGCTTGACTACGCAGACGCAGAATAAAAAAGAACATAGTTTTCAACCTGATTTCTGAAAAACCGTCTGTTGAACTGTACCGAATAAATTAGATAATAGTGACTAAAATTGTAGGTAAATTATTTTATGAAATGGGGAAATGCTCAAATGATCGTTAAAGTAATTAAGATCACCCAGCTTATGCAAAAGTGATTTGTACATTAACCGCTCGTTACTGGCTCTGGCCTGGTCTATAAAAATTTGCTGATGATTTCCGCGTGTGAATGCTGCCATGCAAGGGGTTCTCCAGTTCCTTCCAGGAAGAGAAGAAGCCCGTTTCTTCTTAAAGCATATGTTTTGCTATAAGCTTCGGCATCCTTGTATCGGGCATATTCATAACCGTTGACATATAGTCAAAATGTCTTTGCAGCGTATAAGTATACAGCGAGGACAGCCCTGTTTCTGTGTAAATAACATAATTGGGTGTGTTGAGGGGAAGTCTGAAGACTTTCTTAATAAAGAAGGTTAGAAGGCGCTCTACATCTGAATACCGCAAGTAACCCCAAATCACTGCCACATAGCTCTGTATAGACCGCACTGCGGCAAGAAAAAGTGCATACTTGATACTTGGCTTAACGTTCTTAACACGACAACGCTTTCGATAAGCAGGTGATAGCTATTTTGGACTCTTTCAGTTTCGCCTTGATATGCTCCGTAAAAGACATATTTGCTGACAAGAGAACTCCCAGGTACTTGTATCTTCTGCATACTCAAAAAATTAATAGCATCGGGGGCCGGTTCCCCTACAAATCCCGCTATGCCCTTTGGGAGTTTTTTTTTAAAGCGTAACTACCTTATTGGTTAGCTTGTCCCAGTTTCAACTTTGCCACCCAATATCGAACTATTAAACTAGAATCCAGCTGCTCTTAAACATTGGACCAATGCCTTTCAAATAATGACGAGGAACAAATTGTGTCATCTCTACAAATTCACTTCTCTCTTAAAGGCTACAAAAAATTAAGTAATCAACATAGAGTTGTTTAATTCCAACATAAAGCTTTTAGTGCAGAAAATATGTTAATCACAAGCTCAGCGTTAACATATAAACACAGTCCATCTTATGTTTTACGAAACAATGTAATTTTTTATTCTTTTTTTTTACATATACACACGCATACATATAATACTTATGTTTTTTTATTCTATAGGTAAATACTTTTAACGTTTACTTGTCGTGTAAACTGTAAACAAAATATGTATACAAACTTGTAAGATCGGAAACTTAATATGTACGTACAATATAAACAGATATAGCCTTCTGCAGGCCCATTCTTTTTTGTTGATATTTATCAAATGCATCATAGTACACAGTTATACAAATATATGTATAAAATTTAAATATATTTATAAAAAAAAAACAAATTCTAAATCATATACATATCAAAAAATTCTACAATAAGGCAATATGTTGTTTCTTTTTCTGGTGTTTTGTAGGGTGTGTGAGTGTGTGTGTCTGCGGCTAAACTCTTAGACTTATGTTTATTTATTTGTGTTTGTCTTTAGATTACATAATAGATAAATAAAGCTTTTACACAGATTTACAAATAAATATAAATTATAATTTTGTCTTAATTATATTAAATAAATTAAAGTTCGTTTGGCTTTTCATAATTTGGGAGAAATAAAAGTTGTCCAAAAGAAAAAGAAAAATGTTGAAACCAAAATGGTCATTTAAATGCACTTTGCAAAATTTTACATCAATTAATGCGGTCTCTCTAGAATTTTATGTTTTTTATGCTTTGATTTTGGTTTTTCGATTTCAGATTCACACATTTTGACAGCGACAATGAATTTTGACACAAAAGCAGGTTTTTTTTTTAATATTTCGAGTGCGTGTTACAACAAGAACAACAACATCGGTTTTATGAGGCCACCTTGCCAACATCTGCATGCATCATCACCAAAGATCCCACCATGGCCACCAAAGTGCGATCCAGCCAGGTAACGGGATTTGGATAGAAAAAACCACCCTCATAAAAGCCCAAATGACCGCCGTGTGCTACCTCAACGTAGGCGGAATGTTGATGAGTGCCTGAAAGGAAGGAATTGAACGCGTTAATATTTATAACAAGAAAAACGGAAGGTGTTTATACTTACTCGCAAACTCCTTAATCGGCAACAGCAACTCCTCTGGCACCAATGGATCATCTTTGGCATTAATAAATATCATTGGCTTTTCAATAGTATCAAAATAGAAGAGAGAGGAACTCCATTTGTATAAATCGTGTGTCGATGAGAAATTATACACACGCCTCGTATATGCCTCATCCAATTCCGGCAAAGTGGCTGCCGCAATTATTTCACGCTCATTAAGAGTATGAAGTGCTTTCACCTCATCCGATAGCAAAATATGACGATTGCGTAAGATAATACTCTTTACATTCTCCGTCATGATGTATAAATAGAAACGTCGGAAATTTTGCCAGTTTAGTAGCCACTTGGTTCCCCTGCACAAAAATAGAAAAAATGAATTAAAGTTTATTATAATTTACTCAGTTTATTTGCACTTACTCAACCGCATTGTAGCCCTGGCAAATGGATATGCCTCCGATGACGTTAAGTGGTTTTATTTTTCCCATTTCGCCCATGTATTTGGTCACCAGATTGCCACCCAAACTGAATCCTACTGCCACAATACGACTTTGACGGTATTTCTGATGCAAATGATCCACCATTGCGGCAAAATCTTCGGTATGACCGTAGGTAAAGATTCTCGTTGATGTCACCTGGACACTACGTAAGGCTCCAATATGATTTAGGACCGCACAGCGATAGCCATTGCACTGAGCCAAATGGACAAAAGTGCGTATATACACAGATTCCGAACTATTGGCTATGCCTGGGCAAATGGCCACAGTGACATCGTCTGCAAGAAAAATGGATTATAATTGTGGCATTTGCATTCTCTTAAATCAACTTACCCTCCTTTTCATTGAGTGGCTGATACAGATCATAGGTCAGCGTGGAGCCATCTTGAAGCGATAGATAGACACGTTCACCCAAGGGCCAAGGGCAACGCACTCGACCCACTATGCTATGCAAAACAGTCTGAACATGACCACTAAAACCCCATAGACGAGGTGGGACGTAGCTAAAAAATAGACAGAATACGATATAGAATCAAACAAATAATTATGTTGCATGGGAAATAGCAGGTGTTTGTGCGTGTCGCATCTAGTAAAATCCAACCTAAACCCATAATTAACAAAACAAACAAAACAATATTAATTATTCAATTTTAATTACTTATAAGATTTTAACAGTAACAAGTGGATAGACGTAAGCACCAGCAAGTGGGTAGTTAACACGCCACCCACTGTCTCATATTAGTTGGAATTTTATTCATTTTTTCTATTATTTATGGCTTCACAAAGGCTTGCTCATTGGACCTTGACCATGTGTAATTTGCTGCCTGCCAAAAAAAATATTTTGCCAAATACAAATCTATTTCTGGAATTACAATAAACATTTACAATTTGTTTTCAATTTCAACAATTTTCTCTCAAAAGGAAAGCGAGCATAATTAAATAGAGTGTCGAGCGCTGCTTATAAACACTTTTTAAAGGGGATGGGAGAGATGATTTGGGATATAATAACGATTGGTTCAGTGCAGTAATTTAGAGACATTTTAAGCCACCGGGTTTGGCTCTTATCAGAGAATCATAATCGAAAAATATCTCGGTTTCAGTCAGGAAGTATATATATGTAAAATTTGCGCGAAAGGCAATTTTCGGTTGTGGTTATATTTATTTTTGGATACAGTTGCTGGACTGTTTCCTTAATTGTTAAAGCAATCGGTCGAAAAAGATGATTTATTTCGGTTCTTAGACAATATGCCATATTCATGTGGCAATATTTTCTATACTTTTTTATACGACCAAAGCTTATTATGATGATTTAATAGACGGCAAGAGTACACGAAAAAAAAAGGAGGTAAAGAAACAAATGGTCAAAAAAATCGCGAAAAATTCAGATTTCAGTATAGATCAGAGAGTAAAACCGTAACCGAAAACCACTAAAAACACTTTAAAATGTTTAATCGAAACCGTTACCGTAACGGGAAAAAAATTGTTTCTTATAACCGTAACCGTATAACCTTTATCACTGCTCGGCAGCATTTTTCGCTAAACGCCAAAAATACTTTTTCTAAAGTAAATGGGCCCGCTGATCACGAAAATCGGCATATAAAAATTCTATCTACGCGTTATCGAGATATTATCGATAAACGCTTTTTCGTTTTTTCCAAAAGTTACCTCCAATTAAATTCTCATAACTTTTGTTGTTTTTCAAACGATTGAAAATCTCTAAGCAAATTAAAAACATAAAAAAAAAAAACAACATAAAAACTTGGCCAAAAATATTGTTCTCGGACAAAAATAAGCTGGAGAGTGTGGTGTTGAGGTTATGGGCGCAAATAAAGGAAAAAATATTTTTTTGCCAAATTTCAAAATTGTTGTGGTTTTAATTGGACAGTAAAAAACATTCAATTTACTTAAAAATAGGCGCTCAAACGCAGAAATCGGTCATGAAATGGCTATTTTTATTTAAGTTTTTTGTGAAAAAGGGCAGACTGACTAGTTTTCAGACTACTTCAGCATTTTCAGAAACTAAGTGATCTTTTCACTCATGCGTACCATAATTTGATGTTCCGCTGAACGTACGTTACACTGTGACGGTATGACACTGAAATGTGAAGCTCCTTGAGGAAGTGTAAACCGAACTTTAGTCGCTGTTAGACACAAGTCTACAAGTACTTTAAAATCGACAATATTTGAAATTTAGCAAAGAATAAATATTTTTATACCTTTGCAAAGGGTATTATAATTTTGCCCAGAAGTTTGCAACTGATAGAAATATTCATTTCCGACCCCATAAACTATATATATTCTTGATCAGGGTGACGAGCTGAGTTGATTGAGCTATGTCCGTCCGTCTGTCTGTCCGTCTGTCCATCTGTCCGTCTGTCTGTTTCTACGCAAACTAGTCTCTCAGTTTTAAAGCTATCGAGCTGAAACTTTGCACAGAGTCTTCTTTTTACTGCAATACGTCGGAACCAACCGGATCGGATGACTATATCTTATAGCTGCCATAGGAACTATCGGTCGAAAAGTGGGTCTTTGTGAGAAAAACTTTTTTGTTTTTAATGTTATCGTGTCTCACTTCAGCAATTATTAATATTATGCGCTTTTACAAAGGCAATTTAGCGTTCACCGATTTACACAACCATAAGTTCGACTCGCGTTTGCATAAAAACATGAGTGACTTCGGCCCCTGGTAGCTATGACTGCCAGCTCTGGTCTAGACCAGGACAAGCCAAATGGAGATTACAGAAAAATATGCCCCTTTCTCAGTTATGCATGGCCGGCTCTGACGTAAATTTATTTAATGTATTCACAATGAACATTTCACATGCAATACATGGTGCCGCACTGTTGCCGACGGGCACAAAGAAAAGAGAGCGAACGAGAAAGACTGAATGCAGCTAACCAAAATCTTTACCCTCCTCATCTTTCACTATACATATGTGATATTACACTGGATGCTGGCTATTTTAGCCAACAGAGTCCAAAATTGTACGAATTCGGCTCAAATTGGGCATTAGTTAATTTTTTCATTTTTTGTTTTACCTAAGATGTGTTACGCATCAACAAGAATGCAGGATGAACTGTTTTGGTAACTTGTATTCTATCTGGATTCAATGTTAAATCAAAAACAACAACTCAGCATTGACCAAACTTTAGTCTCACGAGTTAAAATTTAGAGAACCAAGTCTGTTCGAGAATGACGCTCACTTGTGTGCAATATTTTTTGATCCGAGATTGTTTTCAGGAGTATAATTTTTTATAAATCCCCACTTTTGTCGGCAAGATTTGTCAAAGTTATATTTTATACTAATAACCCTAACCGTAACCAAAATCCGAAACAGAATTAGTTTAATAACCGTAAACAGTACCGTAACCGATATCCCACAACCGTAATATAACCGTAACCGGAAAAAAGCGATCGGTCAAAACAGTAACCGTAACCCAAACCGTTATTCGTTCGGGTTTTAATCTCTGGTTTAGATTATCATAAAGACGGGCTAACAGTCGGGTAAAAAGCAGGAGTAGATCAAATGGTAAAAAAAGAGAAATTTGCAAAATTTTGAAAGGACCTAAGATAATTATGTAGATTGGATAGGTGGCAATTGAAGACGAGTATATAAGAGGTGTAGACCAAAAACCGCAAAATTTGGCAAATTTTCATTTGAGCATTTACGAAAGCGCAGGCGTTAATAAATAAGAGGCGTAGATTGAATAGTCCAAAATTTGCAAATTTTTCGTATGACCTAAGATTATTATGAAGATTTGATAAATGGCAATGTAGACGGGTAAATAGGAGATTTAAACAATTTTTCATATGACAAACGATTATTTTGAAGACTTAACAGACGTCAAAAAATCGGAAAATTTCCAAAATTATTGTTTGAGCTTATATTTTTATTCAAAAAAACAAAATTTTATGTTTTTTGGGAATCATTAGGATTTGATAGATGGCGATTGTAGATGCGTAAATCCAACGGTCAAAAAAGTCTCGAGATTTTTTAAAAAATTTGTAAATGTAGACGGGTAAATTGACGAATCAAGATCAAGATCGGTCCAATAAAAATATTTTTGAGCGGACTTTTCAATAAAGATTAGACGTGTAATCATAAAAGAGGTAACGGTCAATCGATTTTAAGAAATTTAATCCAAATCTGTCTAATCATAACGAAGGGGGGGTGCCACATAAATCTAGAGATTTTGCGACGGTTGGTTTGTAAATCTCTCAAAAAAAATTTCATTGTTGCCACAGAACTTCTAGAATTTGCATGTTCTGAATCAGAAAATCTGAATTGGAGCAACAGATGTTCACAATTGATGTTCCATCTCTAAAATCAGGGCTTAGAATCACTCGCCAAAAAAATTTCCTATCTTAGAAGTGGGTTAATTTAATATTAACTAAAAATTTTTTGATTGTGGTTTATGGTTTATGATGCATTTTTAAATAAAAATTCAATTTTAAGTCGCATTCTCCACCAATGTAAGCAAAATTTAAGAATTTGTTGGCGCCATACATGAGGTATTTCATC
Organism: Lordiphosa stackelbergi; assembly: GCA_018904235.1. NCBI lineage: Eukaryota > Metazoa > Arthropoda > Insecta > Diptera > Drosophilidae > Lordiphosa > Lordiphosa stackelbergi. The sequence goes on along the minus strand of JAEIFU010003244.1, from coordinate 11,816 downwards.
CCTTAATCCGCTAGCTGTCTTGTAGAGGGGTCACTTCACAAAAGGCGTAGTGAAGAAAGAGCTTTGCAAAATCTCCTAACAAAACATTAGAGGTTTGAAACCAAACAAAAGAAATTTCTGTGGCACCTATGAATGAATCGAATGGAAAGGTTTCTGTTACACCCCGATTATATATTATTTTAAGGATGGTAAAAGCCCGTGGGTAATAATCGATCTACAAGCACAAGTAAATAAAATTGGTCAAGGCCGACTAAAATATACCCCACAAAGTGGGTATATTTCTGATCAATTTTAAATTTGAATTCACACAAAGTGGTAAAGAACCCATAGGTGTGTGAAGTTCTGCCCATCGCCGTTGCAGACCAGCATAATTGATTGTTATCCTTACAATTCGACTATAGGTTTATCCGATCTTCACCATTTCTTTCGCAGATCGACAAATTATACTAATTACTAAATACGAGTTGAAGCTACGAACTGCAAAACTGTGGAAGATATGACGTTTTTTCCCCCACCGGCAAAGGAACAGAACTTTACTCTATTGGGCCAAACTCTGCAGGCGTTTGGCTTGTATCGGTGTGAGTAGCGAAATGTGTTTGGTCCTGAAGAGCTTGGCATTACCATCGCTGATCTAAATGTAGTCATAAGAAAGTAAGCAAGATTTGTCTACAAATTCTGACCTTGAAAACTTGTATCCATCGCTTCCCAAACGTTAAGCAGGGAAAGACAAGGATTGATTAAGGTAAAAACACTGCCCTATAAAACTCGTTGAAGAAATAAGCCGATCCGAATAATTTTCCTTTGCGTCTTCCTGTTCGGTTCAACATTTTTGTAAGATTGCTGTTTAGATTCAATAGGCCAATCAACAAAATATTTCCCATCTTGACATTCTAGTTTTCAATCTACAAATGTTGACAACAATGAATATTTACTACAGGCAATCATAAGACTACGTGTCTTGTGAGTAAAAATTAAAAAATTGCAACCCATTAAATTCTGTAATTTCAATTGTGTATTCTTGACATAGGTCAAGAGTTGTTGTCTGTCTAGTTTACCTAAATAAAAACAAAATGCTTTCAGGCTGAAAATAGAAAAATAAATGTAAATTGAGTGTGATTTACCTAATGTCACAAAAAAAAAAAATAATAACCCACAAAAGAATTATAATTTGCAAACAAAACTAAAAACCGCATTAGAATCAATTGAATTCAATTAAGCCAACGCCAACAATCAAGCAAAAATCAAAACCATTGTCGTCAGGCGACCATTTTTTCTTCTTTCGTGTTCCTTTCAATTTTCCATGAGAACTTTTACAAGTGTGTGTGATCAATTTTTTATGGGGTTTCACCCAAATTATTTCTATAAAGTTCAAACGCGTTAAAGTTCTTTAAAAAAAAAATGTATAAAAGCAGCTGCTAGTATTTCCAGCCATGTATGACTCATCCACCCACAAGTCAATGTCGCTGCACCCCTTTTTGGTCGATTTTTGCTGGCAAAACTTTCAAGTTTATTATGCCTTTTTTCTATATTATTTTCTCTGCAACTGAGAAGCAGAGAAAGATTAATCATACGCGATACGCCGGCGTGTGAACAATTACGTAAGCTTTGTTGTCAAACAAAAAAGTCGGCACAAAGCCAACGACAACAAAAATTAAACAAACAGGTAGCTGCCGGCATTTCAATTGCCAACATTTGCCGGCATTTCTATTAATTTTATTATTTGTGTATTTTATGGTACGCCCCCACGCGATAACCGGGCCAAGTCAAGTCAGTTGCTAGGCGTCAGATTACGTTGACTTGCTGCGTAATTTAGATTTGTACTTTGCACTAAAAACGCACAGAGAGTGTTCTTATCGCCAATTGCTCACAGCCCAAAGACATACAAAGACCTATTCCAAAATAAACAACATGACCAATCTGCAAATAAGAAAATCTGTCGATTATGGAATATTTCAATTTTATTATACTATAAAAAGTAGATGATGATTGGCTATGTATGCATCAGTAGTGTGTCACATACAGACAACGTAAAATATTTGTATTGACTGTAAAGGGGTATAATTCCAGGATGAAATTCGATTTATCAGTTAAAGAATGTTTCGGTTCGATATTTTATATCTCAAGAAAGACATTAACCAACATTTACGAATATAAAGTTAAGTTTCAAAAACATTTATGCTTTTATGACCCATCCGCGATCAAAAATTTTCAGTTCGGTTCAAGAAATAATTCTAGTTCGGCAAATTTTCGTGTTCATTGGTAATATTTCACAAGGACGACAAGGCTTAAATAGTTTTGAGATAATAGTTGCAACAAAGTTTTTGTGTTTGCCAAGGCTGTAAATCGGTCCAGGTTTAAACCCGGCAGAACCGCTTCGGTTTCAGAATTTTAAGAGCCTCGAAGCGGACCATAAACCGAACATTCTCAATTGAGGACCTTCTAAACTTGAACACGAACCGGACCACATCAGTTTGAAATAGAGTTCGATTCAAAAAATTACTGGAGATACTTATTTAGATATTTAAAAATTTGCCTTGTAAAGGCCTATATCCAGCACTCCGGAAAATTAATTTCGTTACATAGCATTTCAGATTAATCGAAATACTTTCTAAAAACACATGAACATCAAAGCAAAGCCAAAGTGTTTCTAATTATATGAAATACTTTAACGAAATTAATTTTACGGAGTGCAGGATATAGGCATTAACAAAAAAAAAGACGCGACTTGGAAATCATACTTGAATTCGAAATATTTCGTCTTTCATAAGAAAATTGATCATACGTGATTCAACTACCTTCCATTTAAAGTGGGTCAAGCCCGACTATATCATACTCTGTACCTAGTGTAGAAGCTGAATGCAGCGCTGCAGCTGGGCTCATCTCTAAGTTTCTCTCTCTCTCCCTCTTTGACAAATGAAATGCGTCGTTGGTTGTGAGTGCGGGGGAGGGGGTTTTTTGTTCTATTTTGCTCATAACTTCACAACCGCTCATCAGCTCTTTATCATTTCTTCGTCATATCGATACATATTGCTAATAAATAACTCTCTCTAGAAGGAACGAATCATCTAACTACAAAACTGTGGGAGATATGACGATTTTTCAAAATTGCGGGGGCGGGAGGGGGCGTGGCACAAATTAATAAATAAACTTGATCTGCCTGCAAGTATAAGAAGTTTATGTCCCATACATGTCAAACCTCTATCTCTTACCATCTCTGAGACCTGTTTATTTATAGACGATCTTCACCAATACCTTTTTTATCTTCCAAAAAGTGCGATTTTTATGTATTAATTAATTTTTTTTCTAGGTGTTATTAATTATAATATTATTTGTTAAAATATATTTCGTGCGTTTACCCAGCCAGCAATTTAGCAAACTTAAAGTAAGATTGCTTTTGCAAGCGTTGTCGTATGGCTGCCTACGACATTTACAAAACACTTGATATGGTAAGCGATTTGCGCATGTCGTTTCGGCGACCGAGAGAAATTTCGTGCTCACTTTCTCTCTCTCTCGCTCTCTTGGCAAAACTTCTGATCTTTTCGTGCTTCGCAGCTGCAGCTGGCAAGCCAGGCAAAAAAAAGTTAGCCTTGAGCAAAGGCAAGGAAAAAATGTGTTTCTCATTCTCGTTGTCTTTATTGAAGAGCGAACAAGTGAAAAGTTTTCTTTAAAAAAGTAAGTGCGGGTTTAAGATTATTTAATGTCAGCAGCAATAATATTAGAAAAAAATTAAAAAAGCAGATTTTTTACGATTGCCAACATCAAGTGCAAGGAAATTTACTGCGGACAAGACATGCACTCGAGCCTTTACTGTCGCCGCTGCCATTCGTCGTAAGTAACATTGCTAAAGTCAACTATTTACATTAATTCTATTACAGAGACTTTTACTCTCATATTAAGGAAGGAAGAGGACTTTTTATGTCCCTTTAAAGCAGGGAAAACACCAATTAAATTTAATTGTAGTTTTTGAATAATAAAAATAACCAACCAGAACACTCACAAAATAAATGTTTAAAACGCTACGTACAATTCGTGTTTTGTAACCGTATTAACAAAGCTTGTGTTAAGCGTATAAAAATGAATTATAAAACATGTTTGGCAAGCGACTTTTTTAAGCCTATAAAGATGGGTGCGTTTCGATTATAAAACGCTTACTTTGATGCGTTTTATAAATGTCACAGCAGCGTTTTATAAGCGTTTTGCTTATCTTTGAACGCTGACAAAACGTGAATTTTTATATAAAATTGTTTGCTGGGTAAGAGCACTTCTTTCACTGGCAAACATTCAGCAACAATTTCAACAAGCGTATGTTCCCTTGTTCCTCTAACGAACGTTGTTTTTGGCCACACTAACGTAAGCAAAGAACAGTTGATGGCTTTGCTTCGAATTGTAAATCAAAGTTTGCCATGCGCTCCAGCCAGTTTTCTGGAAAAATTATATGTATAACATTCTATTGCAAAGAATGGAAAACTTGACGCTTGCCTTGGCAAAGCACAACTCATGGGTGTAGATCATACACTTCTCCTACTTTGCTGATCCCGCTAAATCTGAGCTAAATCTCTCTTCCACCATGGCAACGCCATTGTCACTAGAGCTACACTCGTGAGCAAACACAGTGTTTCGTGCGTAAGAATCCGTAATCAATGCGAGTTTCGTGAGTAAACTAAAATGCAGTGTTCACAAAATTTGTGAAATGTATTTTTTCTGCGGTAAATGTATCTGAATTTTTGTATATTTGATCGTGTCTTCAATATTTAAAAGCGATTTCCTCGAAAGTGCTGAATATTCCACCAAACTCAGCAACAAGAGAGCGCAATTTCGCTTTAGCTTCTAGCTTCTTTGCAGATATTTATAAGCTTAATAAGTAAATGATAAATTCAACGATTATTTACTCTTAATGTTGGAAAAAAACACAAAAACTTATTTAATTTAAAAATTTTGTTGTCATTTATTAAGGAGATGCATTTTTATAGAGCATTCGCTACGACTCCTTAAATCGTGCATGAATCGTGAGCGACTAGATCTTAATTTCGTGAATCGTTCGTTACGTGAAAGAAAACTTGCTCCCTCGCGCAACTCTAATTGACACAGCAGCTATAAATTCGATAAGATATCGATAGAAAATCTGGCTTTTTAGCGAAAAAATGGTATATGTGGCTTATTGTACACAGAGGTAAAAAATCCCAGAACATTGGACTCAAAATAAGCACAACGTTATCAAAAAGTATGCATGAACGGGTTTTCTCCCATGTAGTGCAATGTTTTCACTTCAAGAACAAATTTTTGAGACCGCAAAAACTCAAATTGAGTTGATATTGTTCTATTTCTGAGAACATGATTTGAGTTAATCTTGGTCCGATTTCAAGAACATTTTAAACTCAACTGGGAAAAAAACTTGATTGCACTTGGACCAGGTGTGGGCGGATACCTCACAATTGGGTAAAATAGGGAACGGGGACATACCTCTTTTGATTGGAAGTGAAAGAAGGCAAGACTCCTTGGATATGTGCGCCTGCTGCTTCTCCCTCCACCCATATATTCCATTGGAATCCGAAACATTGCTTCAACGACCCATAGGGCTGGGCATAGCTGTTCTATTTCATTCGGAATTGTCATGTCTGAAAGTTAGCTTTTCAAATGGCTATATGGGAGACTCCAGTCTCCTGGGGGCGCTAGTCGGGAGCCACCAGCCAGGCTCATTGATTCGGATGCAATTTTCAGTGCGTACAGGGTACCGTGATTTTAAAGTATGCATCTATTTAACATGCCATTCTGTGTGAAGTACATTAGATCTTACAAACTGTCTTCGCATTATCAGAATTCTCATAGCCCTGGTCAATCTTCCCGTATTTCCCCCTAGCCGCAAATAAGGCAACTGAGACATTGATGGTTGCTTCTGGCATCCTCATCTCTCTTCCAATACGATTTGTGCGTAAGAGGTGCCCCCTGACTACTCCCTCAACTATCCGTATTTCATAATCTGCATTTTTTTACTGATGTTTTTAAATTCTCATCAATTTTCATAAACAAATTTGTTGGCATTTGTTGGCTATCTCAGTACACTAATTTGTTTTTAGGTCCCACACGCGCAATAAATGACTTTTTTGTGCGCCTAAACAGTTTGGAGTACTTCTTACCGTGCTTTAAAAAATAGTGAAAACAAACGAACGTCAGTACAACTTGTGCAACTTCTTTTGGAGTCCTATTAACAAACGCGTTCTCCACCACCCTCCGATTGCGTGAAAATATATGAAATTGCTGTCGGTTTTTTTTCGCGAAATCAAATACGCATACCCTCTGTTTTTATTCTATTTGACCTCATTAACTCACAAATTAAATATTATTGAGATTGGACTACGATAACCCGTGCCGAATTGATGCCAAACTTCTTACATGAAAATTTGTACTGAATTACTACACAGTACAACACTATAAAAAAAACCCGGCATAAGAAACTTTAATTTTGATAAAAGGGTCCCCTGTAAGCATCACCTCATACCAAATTTTCAAATGAAGCTCCGGTTCGCGTTTTATGGGTACTTTTGTACTTGCAACACACAACGACAACAATTTTGAAATAGTTTTTAATGGTTTAAGATAAAAATCCCAAAAATTCAGAAAATGTGGACTGGGTCATTGGGAACGCAAAATTAAAAATTCATTTCAATTGTGCAATCGGTTAAGGTACTTTCAGAATGGGTTAAACCTTCGTTCTTGAATATCTTTAAAAGCGCACGGTAGATTTTTATAAAAACACAGCCAAAAAACCGCGATATGGAGTACCATGTTTAGACTCACGCACAAATCTATTCATACAGATCTAAAAATTGACTGAAAAGCGTTTTCAGTTTTGCCAATGAAGCCTTGGTTCGCGGCTTATAATCATATTTGCACCAGCAATTGACTTTGAACAACCTTGACCATTTGGGTATTACAAGCTTCCGAAAAATTATGTAATTTATCTTATGAGTGAAGCTCGTCATTGCCACCAAGAAAAAGTAAAATTTGGATTTGAAGTTGTCTTTGGTGGACAAACAGACAAATGGCCTGAGCCGAAGTATTTAAATGATATGATCTGATATATTTATGATGATGAAATTTCTTACTTAAGGCCTATTTCCAGAACAAATAAAAATGTATGTCACAGCCGCTTGAATTCAAAATGTGTTTATCAAATTACAGTTTAAACAATTTTAAAATAAGCTTACAGCTTTCAAAGTCACACGATGTACTACTATTTTAAGTGTGGGCAGCTTCGTGATCCTCGGTAGAGAAAATCTTAAGGCACTCAAAATTAAAAAATTTCAAAAACTAATAAAAAGACTGCTATTGTATGTGCATATATATTTATTATTTGTTGGACTATTTTGGTGCGCCCCGCATTTGCTTTTAATTTGTTTGATGTTGTCCGTAAAAATGTGCTGCAAGTTATTTATTTTCAATTTAGTTTAGAAAATCGGCTGTGCTGGCAATCCACACAAGCTAACGATGTGGCAACGCTGTGATTATATAGTTTCTCTGCTGGAAATCAGCAAAATAAATGGCTGATCAGCTGTTCGAAGCTTTTTATACTCGTTACTCGTAGAGTAAAAAGGGTATACTAAAGTCGTGCAAATGTATGTAACAGGCAGAAGGAATCATTTCCGACCATATAAAGTATATATATTCTTGAGCAGCATCAACAGGCGAGACGATATAGACTTGTCCGTCTGTCTGTATGAATACCTAGATCTCAGAGATGGTAAGAGATAGAGGTTTGACATGTATGGGACAAATGCTTCTTTTATCTGCACGCAGATCAAGTTTGTTTTAAATTTTGGCCACGCTCCCTCCCGCCCCCGCAATTTGGAAAAAACGGTTTATCTCCTACAGTTTTAAAGATAGACAATTCGTAACTTCTAGAGATAGTTAGTAATTTGCAAAATGAATCGATTTGCCGAAGAAATGATAAAGATCGGATGAACGGTTCTCAAGCTATGAGCAAAAAAGTGAACCACAGCCCCCCAGCTACCACCCCTCCCACCCTAAAAAAATGTTGCATACTTTTTGGATGGTCACACTAAGGAACGCAGGAACACTGTTAAACATGTTTTTTCATGAGTAACGGGTATATCGAAGTCGGTAAGAGGCGACTTTAACTTACGCTCTCGTTTTATAATGAGTTCAACATAAAAATTTATTTTCGGGCGCATTTATTTGTACTGGAAATGGGCCTTTTATTATGATTAAGCTGGATCGGAACTTAAAGTGAGTGGTGCATCTTCATTTTATATTGATTTTGCTATAACCAAATGACAAGTAAACAAAAGCACATCGACTCGTTAGCGTCCGCCTCAGAGAGAAAATACTGAAATGTTTCAATGCAATTCGGCACGGGTTACCATGGTCCTACCCATGGTGGAATTATGGAGTCATTAAAGTAGGCTGCCTCTTTTTGGGGTACCAGTTGAATGGTGAAAAACACTCAGTAGCAAAGGGAATGTCAACGTGCTCTCACATGTTCCTATCAACTGGTACCTCTCTCGCATGGTGAATTCCTGACGACACTACCTTGTTTATTATACCATGGTCCTACCCAAGGTGAATTTACTATAAGGTGACGTATTCCGATATGGTGAGGGGTCTTAATTATTTTCAACTCGCTCTCTCGGCTCTCTAAAACATATGACAGTTGCTCTGAGAGGCAAATGCTAGGCACACTTCGTTTGTTATTGTTTGAGCTAACAGACAGCTGAAAGATTTTGGCTAAAAATAAAATGAAATAATTCAAAACAAATCATAATATTTTAACGTATAATAAAATAAAGTTATACAATACATGAATCAAAGTACTATATTAATATTTTTAACAATTTTTGTGTCTAATCAGCCTTTGCTTTGGTTTTTGCAGTTTTAGTTTTTTATTTAAATTTTTCAGACGAAATTTTATTCGCATTTAAAAAAAAAATACTTTCGTTTTTGGATCTAGTTCAATGTTATCAGCACTTCTTATCATTTGGGCCAGCAAAAATTGTTTTGAGCATATTTTGTTGCCATTGAACATGCTAAATACAGATTCAAGCCTTTTTATTTTGGCCACGAATTCCGTGGATGACTTCTTCAGCCCTCCTGCTGATACCATATCAACATAAGTGAATGTGGCATTTTCTTTGTCGGCGCAGTCCAAAGACAATCTTCTAATTAGATATCCTGAGATGTACTCTATAGAGTCATCCGTCAGTTCGCTATCTATTTCGGCATCTTCTCTCCAGCTTGCTCTGCTATGGCTGGGTTTGAACACTTGCAGAGCTGGTAATTGCGGAAAAAAAAAGTTCAGTTTCAGTCTTCGTCACGAACTCAAACCGTCTTGGTCAGGGAGTCGAACCTTCTGAACTCTGTCTCACTCCAACCCATCAGCCATCAATTGGCGCAAACAAAATACAACCGCGATAGAGCAAGACAGGGCGAGAATCGAACCTGAGCGCAACAGCAGCGCAGCTGGCAGCGAAGAGTCACCGAGCAAACCTCTTATCTAGATTTCTCTCATCTGTGTTCATACTGTCAAAATTAAAAAAAATAAAACACCCCGCCGACGGAGACCCCGTGTGTTTTTTACATCTCCTTATAGTAAATTCACCTTGGTCCTACCTTCTTGAAATTTTATTTATAACTGTTTTGACTTAAAAGTAAAATATTTAGAGGGTATGCGTAAAAAAAACTACTTTGGACGGACGACGGATTGGGATCATGCCCAATTTGTTTATTGTTGTGTCCTCGTCCAGGATCTTTGCAGCAAATTATAACTGAAGCCTTTTTGAAGCCTTATTATTTATTCGGGACGTATACACATTTAGCTTTATTCCGCTAAAAGGCTAGATTCTTATCGATACTTTATCGAATTCCCAAGTGTCAGCAATAAGAAGATCTGGTAATTTCGATATATTTAATACCGGTTAAGTTACGTGATTGGATTATGGAAATGTAGTCCACATGGAGAGCAGTTTTGTCATTTTTCGATGAAAGAGACCGTGGTATTGCCTATGATCTCAGAATTTCCACTAGTGACTTCCATTTAGTCCACCAATTTTTTAAACAAACAAGAGCTGACTTTTTGCTGTTGGCTGGTCACACTACATTCTAAGAGCGGCTCGGACAATTATCCAACAATTTCTACCGAAAATTTTTCGGATTAATTTTTCTGGAAATTTCTAGATCTTTAAACGATTGCACTTTGAACTAAACTTGGACTACTTTATTTGTGAAGAGACAGAAATCATTTGGAAGGATCACCGTACGCTTTAGGTCTAGTAGGCGTTTTCAAATCGCTCGGGGCATATTTTTGTATGCATATTCGGTTGTGTCCGTGCGCAGACCGCAAAGGGATAAAAGGTCAACTATTTGTCTCGTACAAAGTCATAAAGCTTTAACTTAAAATGCTTAAGTTTAAATGAAAACCTCTAGAAATTTCTGGAACAGACTTGAAAAGTTGTGCTACTAAAAATGGGTCACCCTGTATATGGTATTTCCCCATTTGAAGAACTGGAAATACCTTCCAATTTCATTAAATTATATCAGTTCGGTTAGACAGTACATTGTTATTGTCCAAAGCGATAGCTAAAGATAACCAAACATACATACATACATATGTATGTACGTATGTATATTTATTTACCAAAACCTCATAAAAAGTTGTTTTATTTGATAGGCGTTGAAAATGTATAAACCACAACAAGACAGTGGGAAATTAAAAATAATCAAATAATAAAAACAGCGACAATGTCAGGGCCCCAATAAAACAAATAGAATTTAATCAATTAGACAGACAGATAGTGGCTAATCAATAGAGCCGTTTTCTATAATGTTATGGCTATAGCTTGGACGCGCCTGATTAATTATGAGTTGTCATTAGCGAACAATTCACTAATTTGTTAACCTAATGACTCAGCGGCGAGTAACTTGTAAAATTGCATGTATCCAATTTGTTTAAGCTGACAATTTTAAATAATTAAATAATTACGAAAACAACAGTTTGGGCACGCGAGGCCTCATCTGTTGTCAAACATTTTGCTTTGGGTGTAACAGTTAACAGCTGAGAGCAGCAGCTTCGTACGTTTGTATGTATGTATGTGCAAGCAATATGTATGTAAACAAAATCTTCTGGCACTTACGGTTCCCTCAGCACTGGGGCGATTTTATATAGGCAATCCAGAAATTGTTCATCCAAACACCACACGCTCGGTTTTAGCGGCTGGCTATGCACATTCAAGATGCGAAATAATATGCAAATTATGACAGCAAAAAGCGTCAAAAAGGCGGTGGACATCTCTCCAGAGAGCTGCAGCAGCTGTAGAGTTTTCTCCTTTCCCAAGGGAAGTGCGTTGTCGTCCAAATTATCCGTTTTGATTTGATGTTTTGTTGTAACTGTTGTTTGTCGGCTTGCTCTGTCTGTATGTGTGAGTGTGTGTGTATTTTATATTATTTGTGTAATTTTACTCAATTGGTTCAGCTTGAATACACTTTCTCACTTGCCGGATTTGAATTGAACACGAACCATTTGCCTACTGTGTTTTCGTTTTTTTAGACCTAACAGAGCAGTATGACCGTTTAACTAACAGCGAAAAAACGGCCGGTCGACATTACATTTTTTGGCGTTAACAGACCTCAAGGGTAAAATACTAAAATACCAAAAAGAGATGGGTCGCACTGTAAAGTGGCGCCAAGCAAAAAATCGAATTTAAACAACAATTTAACATATGCAAAAAATATATATATAGGCAAAATGTTATATGTTGAGACTTCCATTCATTCAATCTCCAATTACTGGTTTCGTTAAAGAATTA
>JAEIFU010003243.1:0-31209 GCA_018904235.1 Lordiphosa stackelbergi | reverse complement strand
GAGCAGGTTTTTTTGTATTAAACGCTAAAAAAAACCTTCAAATGATTCAAATTAGACCCGATAAAGCAACTTTATGCATTGACAGTGAGCCATACCCAGTAGATAGGGGTCGTTAAGGAATCGGAATCACAGGGGACAAATTTGTAGAAAAGCTATGAAAAAGTCCAAGTTAAGTTATATGTGTGCACGATTCTCAGTGTCTGTTTTAAAATTTAGTCGTATGTGTGTGGGTATGTTAATGATGTGAAGCATCTCTAGCTGAAAAATTTTAACAACTGTAAAGTCTGGAGAGTGTAAGAGCTCAGCACTTATTGGTATTGTGGTTTCACCTCTAGTCCTGATGTCGTACCACCGTACACTTTTTTGCATACGTTGGTTCCGTCACCAGTCCACGGAATGTGGTAAATTATATTGTTTTTGTCCATTTTGTCTATCTTGCTTTTCGTCTTGCTGAAGAACATTGCAGTGGTATAAATTGGTTTGTGTGCAATTCTAACTGTATTTTGGATGTGGTCAGTCTGTCAGAAAACTTTGGGATGTACTATACTACCGATTTAAATATTTTTTTCCGCTCTTTCTTCTTCTTCTTCTTAATTGGCCATTACAACCGTTTGACGGTCTGGGTCTCTGCAAGTAATGCCCTCCAGTCGCTTCTGTTCCGTGCGAGCTGGGACCAGTTGGTCACACCAAGCTTGGCAATGTCTGCCCGCACGAGGACTGCCGTGCTTGCCTCTTCCTCCATAGTCAGCCGCCTTCGAATAATAAGCTTTCATTACTGGAGCTTCTTCGTCCATCCTGGTGACATGTCCTAACCAGCGCAGCCGCTGTTGCTTTATGCGCTTGACCAGACAGGTGTCCCCATAGAGCTCATACAGTTCGTCATTATTTCGAATGCGGAAAACATCGCCCACTTTTAAAGGTCCATAAATCCTCCGAAGAATCTTTCGTTCAAACACGCCAATCGCCGCTTCATCCGCTGCTGTCATTGTCCATGCTTCTGCGCCGTATTGCAGGACTGGGATGATAAGCGACTTGTATAGGGCTAATTTTGTTCTTCGCTTGAGGTCTCTGCTCTGAGCTCCCTACTAGCCGTAGTAGCATCGGTTTGCAAGAGTGATCCTTCGTCGGATTTCCAGACTGATGTTGTTGTCGCTGGTTATCGTCGTTCCGAGGTAAACAAAATCCTCTACAACTTTAAAGTTGAATTCTCCCATTGTAACAGATTGTCCAAGACGCAAGGACTTTTTGTCCGCGGATACTAGGTATTTCGTCTTGTCCTCATTTACCGCTAAACCCATTAGTTCAGACTGCCTCTCAATCTCTGAAAACGCCCTGCTTACCGCCCGTTCGTTTTTGCCGATAATGTCAATATCATCGGCATATGCGAGTAGCATTAGATCTTTATAAATAAAGGCGCCCGTTCTGTTGGCATGTGGGCACCGGCGCAGTATACTTATATTCTATCAGTAGATTGAAGAAGTCACACGATCAGGTATCGCCCTGCCTAAAACCTCTTTTGGTATCAAATTGTTCGTAGAGGTTCTTTTCTATTTTGACGAAGCTTTGCGTACTTCTCAACGTCATCATGCAAAGACGAACGTACTTTGCTGGTATACCAAAGGTAGACAAGGCTTCAAAAAACCTTGACCTTATCGGCGCTGCTTTATAATCAACAAATAGATAGTGTGTGTTGATGCCTCTCTCATAGGTCTTCTCCAGGATTGTCGTAATGTGAATATCTGGTCTGTGGTGGATTTACCAGGTCTCAAAGCCACACTGATAAGGTCCAATCAGTGTGTTAATAAGCGGCTTAAGACGTTCACAAATTATGCGCGACAGAACCTTATATGCAATGGGAAGGAGAATGATCCCGCGGTAGTTGGCGCAAACTGCAGGGTCTCCTTTTTTAAAGATTGGGCATAGGAAACTTAGATTCCAATCGTCGGGCATGCTTTCGTCAACCCATAAAAGAAGTAGGTGCATGCACCTTACCTATTCTTCCTCCAGCCTTGAACAATAATAAATATTTAATACAATACCTTCCAAAATTGACTATACTATTAATTTTTTTTTTACATTCTTTTCCAATGTATAGTTTATAATCTTTTCCAAAAATTAAAGAGACAGAATTGACCTCATGGCAGCCACTCTTCAATTATAAATCAACTCTAATGGGCTTTCCCCCTTTTTCCCCACAACCTCCTCAACAGCTCCACTCTTTACCCCCCCCCACATTCCTCTCCCTCCTCCCTCTTCCTGAGCTCTCCACTCTTTCTCGTCCACACCCCCCTAAAAAACGGTTTTTGCGGACGGGACCACCTCGTTCTTATTGCATCATACATTCAACATATACCTAATTTGTGTGAATGTGAGTCGTTCCCTCTTTCACTCTCTCTGTATCCCACAGCGAAAGCTCAAAACACAACATCGAAAAGGTTCCTAAAACTGCTAAAAACCAACATCTAAATCACGAGAATCGCAAGAGATCTAAACAATGGAAAATGTGGAACGTGAGGAGTATTTTTTTATTTATAAACAAACGAATCCTCTCGCTTTTCCCCCAGAGTTGCTTGCTGTGATTGTTTTTAAGCCTCTCCACTTAGTTTATGGTAATATATTTGTTCTGTCCGTCAAGTGTTCCTTCCCCCACCCCCAATGAACTTAAAGCAGCTGCCATATCAAAAACGAAAAATTCAAATTCAAATCCAATTGCTTTCTCAATTCGCATTGCTAATTTTCTCTTTTCTTCTTTATTTTCAGGTAAGATGCCGCAGGAAGCGAGTATTAAATTTCCATTTAAAGTAAAAGAAAGAAAATATACAAGTTGGCTTGACATTTCTGATTTTGATTGTGTGCAATTTATCACCGCTGCCGCCGTTGCCCGTTCCCCGTTTTGCCTACGCGTTGCGTATTCAAAACACGAAAAAAAACGCAGAAATGCCGCAGCACAGTATCATTTGTCTTGGGTCCCAAGTGGAAAATTCATGGTCCATCAAGGACGACTCCCCCCTTGTTTCTGAGCTAGTCAGTCTTTCAGTTCGGTCAGTCGCTCAATCTGTCAGCGGCCCTGTCTGCGACCATTTGTCGCTTATCGGTGTGTAGAGGCAGCGGCGAAACAAAAGCCAAAGTCAAAATGCAAAATTAATGTTGAGTTTCACGCAGCTACAGCCCTTCCCCCTTCACCTTTGTTGAAATTTATTGCAAACTATGTCAGACATTGTCTCGCTTGAGCCGCAATTTATGATTCGTACAACAGATTTAAAAAAGGCGCCGGCAGCGTCTTGGTACGTGACCAACAATGCCACAAAAGTTGTGTGCAATTTATTTTATTTTAATTTTAATTTATTTTTTGACCTTCGCGGGTCACACACACCCACGCAGGGGCTTCTCTCATGTGGTGTGACAAGCACTAAAATCTACTACAGGCCATTTTCACATCGTCTAAGACAGCATTAAAATTTTGTGCTGCATACGCAAAGGCGCCCACACGTGACGGGCACAGGAAATGAGCAAAAGGAAGGCACGGCGAGGCAGGGCAAAAAAAAAAACTATGCTGAGTGAGTGAGGTAAGTTTCAAACAGAATGTGAAAAAAAAAGACGCGTTTAAGAGCTTGTTAGGTCTTTCAACAATATTTTTGGGCAATTAAATGAAGACAAGTTGAAATCAATTTGGTTTCTCTGACAAATTTTTCAGTTTTCGGACTGGACTGACCTTTTCTCTTGTGTTTTTTCCTTAATTCATTTGCCTAAGCCTAGTACTCACCTCAACAAAACTCCTGCCAAAACAAAAACTCCTTAAAAAAATTCATCAAACTTTTGTGCAGCTCTCTTTGTGTGTCGATACACACCTGGCATCACAGTACGAGAATACCAAACCAACATCTCTGTGGCAACGACCACAAGAAAGAATTAATTAATCTTGACAAAATAAAGCCTTACCTTGGGGTATGTGGTGATTCCCATAACACAGTTCAACAGGCCGAGGAATTGATACTGTTCGATGGAGGTTTTCTAAGCTGAATACAAATCAATTTTCCAAATTTCTATAGCACTTTAAGTTTTTGAGAAATCAATGAAAAAAGTTGGTAAAAAAGCCTAAAGAGGGAATTTTTTTAAATTTATTAAAAAGCCATATTAAACGGAATGATGCAAGTAAAAATTGGCAAATAATAACAAACATTTTTAAATGAAAATATCCTTATTGTTTATGTCCTTTGTTGAAGCACTTTTTTAACTCCGATTGAGGCACCTCCAAACCATGGATCTTAAACAGAGGTTGTCAAAAAACGACCGTGGCACGACAGAAAAGAGGTGCCGAAACAACCTTTAACTTCGCTCTCTGTCTTTCTTTTGATTGAGAGAGGAGAGGAACAACAAACTGTCTCAGATCTTTTGGCAAATTTCACTCATTCGAAAGAAATATGAATGTATGCGAAAAACAATAAGCGCTCTCTCGTTCTCTCTCACACTGACTCGCTCTTTGTAAATACTCTCTTAGGTCTGCAACCTTTTCAACTAACACTTTTACAGTTTGGTCTTCGAGAAGTGTGCATTTTTTAACCGATTGACTGAATTAGGCCTGGTATGGAGTTGCTCTCAGACCGATCAGGTGCAGTGTGTTCAACCACAGCCACTGAACGGTGAACGCGGCCCGAGAGAGTTTTGTTTTTTCGATTAGTGACGTGGGTAGACCAAATTGAACATTTGGTTGAGAGTTATTTACGAGCAAAAAAAAAAAAAAAAACATTGCCCTCTTCTCTTGTAAACAGGCGATAGGCCGCAAATGGGGATTTTCCCCATTTTTTGTTCATTGGCTTTACACAGCCATAGTACGTCCCATAGTACTCTGTGGAAATCTAGTATGGTGGCCAGTAATAGAGAAACTATCAGTCTTGAGCACTTTACACAAGGTTCAGAGAAGTGCTGAAATATGTATGAGCGGTGCGCTCCGAACCACCCCATATTTCACCTGCTTCCTTTAGACTTGATGTCTAAACAGTTAGCGTGCATTACATTGCTGAGATTAAGAGAGTCTGAAGCCTGGAACACGGGTAAATCTGGACACTTAACAATACTAAACCACCCGCCATTACAGACTACTGTATACCCACAACGTCATTCCACAAACTCTATGACGTCAATATCCCTAGAAGACTCGACTGGGATAACTTGCCCCACAGCAGAGCAAATTCCATCAATATTTACACAAATGGATCAAAGCTCGATAACAAAGTAGAAGGGAGAGTTTTCTTCACAGAGCTAAATACGGAAATCTCTTTCTGGCTCCCTGATCATTGCAGTGTGTACCAAGCAGAACTGGTTGCCATCCAGAAGGCCGCCAAATACCTTAGCACACTCTTGATCAATGAAGGGAACATAGACATATTTACTCAGATAGTTAAGCCGCTCTAAGGGCTCTTGACTCGCTCACCAATAACGCCAAATCACTCACGGAATGCCGTAGATCCTTAAATGCGATCGCTTAGCATCTCCGTATCCATCTCATCTGGTTGCCTGGACACCGCCACATTGAGGGAAACGAATCAGCCGACAAACTGGCAATACAGGGACTACCACTCAGCTCCTTCCAGATAAGAGCTTGATAGGGAAACGTGGCGCCTGGCTACAGAACGATCGAACAACCTTCCGGTTTGCACCGTAGCTAAACTCACGTGGCCAACGTTCAACCTAAAACGAACCAACAGTCTTCTGCGCCAAAGTAGAGAAAACATATCTATTCTGGTTGGGGCCCTAGCGAGTCACTGCCTCATCGGCAGGCATGCAGAAGCTGCCAATGTGAAGAAGAGGAGGAGACATTACTACATCTTCTTTGCCATTGTCCAGCTCTTAAGAAGGAGACTCAAAACTCTTGGTCACCCATTTCTACTCAACCTCTCGGAAGTATCCGTTATTGAGATTCCATCTCTACTAAAATTCTTTACGTCGTCACAATGGTTCAGTCGGGAGGAACCCCCCCTGGCTTAAATAGGGAATAATTTGGTATCGTAATGGGCCTATCTTGGCCTAAGTGTAGGGACAGTCTTACTGTCCCTAGCCATCCCATCCAACCTAACCTATTTACGAGCTATGTATATAGATAAACGTAGATAAACGTTGACCATGAAGTTTATCTACATTTACATTTAGCACAAGTACAAGGCTTCCCCAAGAAGAGAGCGCGAAAATGTGACTGTGTCTCTATCTAACACACAGTGAAGCATGACTTCGGCAAGCATTCAGTGTGAATTGGCGAGATTGGGGAACTTTGTTTGTTTGTAAAACAACATGCGAACTCGGGCAAAGCAAATTCAACCAATTTGACAAACGAACGCACAAGACACTCAGTCACAATAATACTAATACGACCACAACTCACCCTAGAAAGCCCCATATTCGATCTGAAAATGTGAAATTCACCAGTAAAATCTGTCCTAGTTTTAGGAGACGCGAAAAACAACGTGAGACTAATAGACATAGAGAGGAGAGATAGAACAAAACTGACGTTAGAGAGCTTACGTATCCAACAAAGAGGATAGAGAGCACTCAACCACAAGGAAGACTATCAACAAAGCAACTACATTTACGCGGCAGAAATAGCTGAAAATAACAATAAACAAATCAAACACACAATGTAACGACTCAACAATAATTATTGCACAAAACCAGACTAACTCTATGACAAAAATTATTATGTAAATATGTATAAAAATGTACGTTTTATGTTATTGTATTTTAATGTGATAACAAAAATAAATCAGGCTCCCTGAAGAGGAGCGACAAGCCGCTGAAAACGCGTAGGAGAGAAAGACGAAATAAAATATGAATGTTTATTTTGGATGAGGAGAACGGCCTTTGTAACCCATACATTAAACACAACATTTAGTTTCTAAAAAAATGCCTATTAGTGTAATTTAACTAAAATTAAAAAATAATTTCTTAAATACAGAAATTTTTGTACATTTTATGAAGATTTTCTTAACTATAAAAAAACTAACTGTCCCGGCAAACGTTGTTCTGCCATATAAAAAGTGTCTAGTCTTTTATAGAAAATTAGCGGATATGTGTGTGGCGGTGTGTGTTGGCGATCTACTCCAGACTATTGCTTGTTCTACGAATCATAATTTCTCTCGTCGCTGTGTGGCCGCCAAACATTATTCCCGGAAGAATTTCAATAATTCATTGTGCTCATTCAAAAGGGAGTCCAGCTCACCGACAATACGCCTGGCGTTAGGCGTATTGAGGTTATTGTGGACAACGTGCATTCACACAATTGACGTTCTCACCGTCCCAAAGAATATCTTACATAGAAGCACACTTTCCTGCGTCGACAACTTTTCATTTAGATATTAGTCCGCTGTTCGCTGTCATTTTGGCTCTCTGAGTGATTTTTGTGACTATGTTCGTCTCCCTCTAACTACCGTGTTTTCCAAAGTCGACAATAATTTTGAGTAACATTTTGAGTTGTCACAATGAAGTGTCTCTTTGTCAGAATGGAGTTAACATCACTCAAAAAAGAGAGGCCTTTCAAATTGGGCTTCTATGGTACTAATCGCACATAAACGGGGGTGACACAGAAATCACTAGCGATTTTCATATAAACGCTTGTATTTTACATTAAAACTGCTCGAATTTATATGTGAAGTGGGCCTACTAGATCAGATGGCGAATTTGAGCGATTTGGAATAATCTACTTAAATCTACTTTGCTTTGTATAGTCGGTTTCAATTCGCTTTATTTTCGCCATCTGATCTAGTAGGCGTGCTTTATAGAAAAAAAACTTCTACTATATATATTCGAGCATATAAAATACAAGCGTTTATACGAAAACCGCTGTGCCATTCCTGTCACCCCGAAAGTAGATTTGTAAAAATGTATGTGGTTCGTCTGGCATTGGCAGCAGTGAGCCTACTTTATGGTACACTTGGACTTTGATTTTGAAGGTTGAATTAAATGTGACCATTGCCACTGTATTGTGCATTATTTCTGTGGTCATTTGAAAGCATGAATTAAATCTTCGAATGGATTTTAGAAACAGGGTTGAGTCTGGATCCGTGCCGATAAGCAAGCCTAGTGGAGTGTCAATTTCCATTAGTTGCACTATTTTTATTTTTGAATTTGAGGGCATGGCAATTAGAACATTCCTTGTATATAGCACCAATCAGAACTTTCGGATGAGGGGAATATTCGATATCTGACTCATACTCGAATGCGAAACGAAGGAATAAAGCGGATGTAAATGCTTGGCGTTGTTAGTCAATTGTTCTGCGTGTGTTAACATCTGTTGGGCGCGCTTGTCTCTGCGGAATTGTTTGAAAGTAAATATTTTATATATGAGAGAGTGAATTTATAATGAAGGCGTAAATTTGTCAGCGGGGTGAGATGACAGCTTCAAAATCAGCATCTGAGGAAATAGGGGGTTGTCAAATGGGGGGGTTAGGTTCGGGTAAAATATTGCAGCTTTTTTTGCCACGTTTTATTTCATCTCAAGTGCAAGCCGAGACAGATTTTTTTGTTGTTAGCCAACCAGTCCAGCTATGGAGGTCGTACTCATCCCTGAGTCAGCCGTTAGCTAGCTAGCGTCGGATTTGTGGACCCGCGAAAAAGGTCGGAAAATAAAAAATAACTATATGCCACTTGTTGTTGTTGACTTCGGAAAGCTTGTACCTCTGGTGATTGAGTAGAAAGCAGTTGTGACATTCTAATACGCGTAATTTCATTTAATTGTTGATCTATTCTTGCTGCCCCAAACATTTCGCATGTGTGTTGCTGCATGCGTTCGACGGCCCAAATAGCCACCCCTACGTGTTATTGGCATTGCTAACTGTAACACACATACACGATTGACGAAAAACTATACGAAATGCGGATATTGATCGGTTCTCCCATGATCGGTCTGAATCTGTGTAAAAAGCACGAGTGATTGTCGTCCACCGGGCTGCTCAGTTGCAACAGAAAGCAGCGCTGCTTGAGTATCGTTTATCCGATCCGTTACCAATCCTTTGGCGGATCGATAAATAATGCTGATTACTATCTAATAGGTAAATGTGGGAGGTCTGACGCTTTGGTTTTCTAGAGTATTAGTTAAAATCAGTTAAGCAGTTACTTCTTGTCAAAATTGGTAAAACCATGCACACAAAGTAAACTTTAACCTCAACCCCAACGTAATCATTTCGACAGCAATGTACCATTTTTACCTACAAACCTTCGTTGCGCACAGTTTTGGGTATTCCCCCAAAAATGTTCGTCCTTTCAACTCATTACTTGTGCGTGCGCTTCATTGGGCTTTAGTGCACCGAGTCACTGAGCTTTATGCACATGCACAGCTCATCTGAAATCAGAGATTCACGTTGGGGACCCCTCCCCCCCCCCTCCCCCCTTGCCAACTGTCAGCATCAGAGTGGAGACAGATTCACATTAGGCAACGGCTGTCGTGACAAATCAGAGGCAGACAAACAGAAATAATTGCTGGGTGTCGTTTCTATGTTCGGATTAGTTTCCACTTCTGTTCCTCAATGCTGGCACTTTAATTAATACCCATGGAACATGCAGAAATCGTAGCCCACCTCAGGGGAGCGCTGGCATAAGACATTACAATAAATAAGCTGAAAGCCAAGCAGCAACCGGAGCTGAAGTGGGGAGGCAAAGCCTGACCGCGTGCAGCAGCCTTGTACCACATAGCATACCTCAGCAGGCAGCCAACAGCCAGCAGCCAGCTTACTTTAACGCTTCCGCTTTGTGCTGTCAAAAAAAGAAGAAGAAGCAGAGAAAACGCAACGATTTTGAAGTACCCTGTTTGTTTTAAAAAGCCAAATTCCTAGCCCTGCTCTGCAATGCGCCACATGCTCCTCGTTTATTTAGGGTATGCGAAAAACTTTCCCCTCCAAAACACAGTCAAACCAAGCGGATTTGTTGCGTTTTTATTTTCTTTATTTTCCTTTTTTTTTTGTTTCGGGGTTTTTATGTAAGCTTCCAACGTATCTGGATTCTGGTTACGTGCAAGCAGCCAGAGATTAGCTAAGCAGAAATGATGACGGGGGAGGGACGAGATTGACAGCGGCGGCTGCCATACATGGAATTAGCCGCGTTAATAAAACGCCAGCGACTGCGGCAGCCAAATTGCCATTTAGGGATTTCTCTCTTGGCCAGCGCCAAAAAGTTTTGCTCGTTAAAATAAATATCGCCCTCATCTTAGACGTTCTATAAATTTTTCTTATATTTTTTTTGCCCTCCAAAAATTTACGCGTTTGGATGCTTTTATGGGGCTAGGAGGGGGCGAGGGACTGCTAAGCCATTGTTGTCTATGTGGCCGTGTTTTTAGTTGCTGTGGCAATTAAATCGTTCTCTTTTTTTTCAAATTTGGCGCTTTCATTGCATACTTTCAGACTGCTGATTGAGTTGCACTCGCTGTAAAAGTTGCTTTTAGCAACTTTTCCGATCCGCCTTCTTGACTAACACACAAAACTTTTTTCTTTCCCCCAGTAAGTCAGAGTCAGAGTCAATCGACTGCAACTATCCGCCCTCAGCCCCGCTTCGCTCACTCTCCCTCCCCATCTCTAGGGAGCGAGCAGCTAGCAAAAGTTGTAAATTGTTTTTATTGTCAGCGGCAGCGTCTTCGGGGATTTTTGTTTATTTTTTTTTTTTTGCTTAATTTTCTTTTGAATAGAGGCAAACTTGAGCGATTAATGGAATAGCTGGCCTCATTTTAAATTCATTTTGCATTGCCATAAACTGAATCCATACACAGCATCAATTTCATTTCCATAGCGAAATACCCAAGAACATTGGAACTAGTGTCAAAAAGAGTGTAAAAATGGATTCTCTGCTCTCACTTCAAGGCAGGGGAAACAAACCGGAACTTTATACCAAAAAAGAACCGATTAAAACTCACAACCGGAACCAGAACCAGAATCGATATTTTAAATTTTTGAAATTCCGGTATTCGAAAACCATTATTTTTAGAACCAAAAAGAAAAACAACCAAAACCAAAATTAAACATTGTACCGGTACAGTTTCGGTTCTGAGGTTTTCTTTTTCGTTTTTAAATTTTAGTAGCAACCGCTAGAAAGATTTCCTCCCCGCTTCTTACACAGTAACCAATAGTTTGAGTATAGAGTAGCATTCAAACCGGGGTTTTTGTTGCTATAAATGAAACTATTTCTGTTTAGTTTCAGCAACGACGCCATGCCTGGCATTTTTTTTACACATGTGTGTGCTTTAACGACCTTTATGATAATCAAACCATCAAAAGTACGCTGAAAATCTCTCTTACTAACATTAGCAAAGCCAAGATTGAGGAACACAACACAGTCACAAAGGTACTGGCAGCCAGCACTGTTCTTATGTGTGCCGGATTTTGATGTCAAGTCGTTTTGGAATTCCCAAACGATTATGGCAGCTCCGACATGGAGTAAGAGTCGTTGGGGCCAGTACATTAGGCGAAGGTCACTGAAGATTTGGTAGAGGTACCTATGAAACAGCTGTATGACCACCTGGAGGCTAGGTGTGTTGTGTTCTTGCTTTTGAATTTATGTGCAACCATAACGAGACCTAGAGCCAGCGTACTATTCATGGTTTTATTCAGACAAAGGCCAAAAAACGAAACGTTTAACGAACCGTTCGCAAAAGCTAATAAACTGTTGATATGTTTTGTAGCTGTTACTATAGTCCAGGAGGAAACGAAACCAGTAACTTTATATTTGCCGAAGAGCGCAATCGAAACGATTGGAATATTGTTCTCCCGATAGCTGCACTGCCTTGGAACGTTTCGGAACGAAACGTATACTAAGAAATCGTTTGCGGAATGATCGGCTTTTAGTTCTACTTCAGCTGCTGAATTTCAGAAATAAAATAAAAGCAAACGAAAACAACAAAGCTGAGAGAAACAAAGAAGTAAGAAGAAAAAAAACAACTATAGTGTATACAAAATTGCGCAGCAAATTTGCGTTTCCGAAAATATTACTCGTTGCATATCGTTCCGATTCCCTTTGTCCGCAATCAAGATAAGCGGCATCGCTTCTCGTTTAGTTTGCTCTCAAAACTAAAAAAAGCTTTATTTTATTTACAGTTAACATTTTCTCGGGTTTTGTTAGTATTTCGCTCTGTGCAAAAAGAAACGAAACGATTCAGAAACGTTTCGTTTCGTTAGTTTGCTCGCTCTGGTTTTATTATCTTTTATGGCAACACTGGCTTAAACAGCTCACGCATGTTTCGTGTTTTGTTTCACTGTCAAACATCTTCAGTTTGGTCTATAATTTAACCATGAATCGTCTTACAAACGAACAACGCTTGCAAATTATTGAATTTTATTATCAAAATGCGTGCTCTGTTAAGAAAGTTCATCGCGCGCTTCTTCCATTTCATGGTCAGTTTAATCGACCCACTGAAGCGGCTATTCGGGCTATTGTGACTAAATTTCGCACCAAATTTACATGGTTGGACATTAAACCACCAACACGCTTACGTAGAGTGCGAACTGAAGAAAATATCCCAGCTGTATCGGACAGTGTTAATGATGACCATCAGTTCGCAGCAATTGGGCCTCTGTTACTCAACAACGTGGAAAATTTTGCGGAAGGAATTTAGGTGTAAAGCCTTTCAAAATACAGCTGGTGCAAGAATTGATGCCGAACAACCTACCGCAACGTAGAGTTTTTGGTGAATGGGCTCTTGGAAAGTTGGCCGAAGATCCACTTTTTTACCGAAAAATTGTGTTCAGCGACGAAGCTCATTTTTGGCTCAATGGGTACGTAAATAAGCAGAATTGTCGATTTTGGAGTAGCAAGAGCTACCAATGCATCCAGAAAAAGTCACAGTTTGCTGCGGTTTATGGGCTGGTGGCATCATTGGACCGTACTTCTTCAAAGATGATGCGAATCGTAACGTAACTGTGAATGGTGAGCGCTACCGTGAGATGATATCCCACTTTTTGTTGCCCAAAATGCAAGAGCTTGACTTGCTTGACATGTGGTTTCAACAAGACGGTGCCACATGTCACACAGCATGACAGCTTTTGCTCAGCCGTTATCGTAAGGCAGCTTCGTAGGTTTCTCTCATCGATAAATATGAAACAAAAATCACGGAAAGAGTGAACGAGTCTGTTAAGATTGTCTCTGTCATTTCGTTGCGCAGACAGCATAGAAAAAGGACTTTTATCATTTGACCCTTAGTTTGAAACTGTCTAAACTGTCCTCTGTAGAACAATGATTGTGGTTAATGTGTATTAAGGTATATAAGCAGATGAGATAAAAATTAAGTTCGGAACAACATGTCTCATGTATAGAAATACATTTGAACAGTTTTGAAATCTGATTGCTTTCGAACAGCAGTATTATTTAAATGAAGTACTGTGCCGATCTAAGCTTGTATCTAGGTCTTTAAACAAAATAAGTAAGAGCGTTGCAGTCGAGTGGCCCGACTGCGAAACACCCTGTACAATTAAGACACACATGCACCCACTTGCTTGCGCGCTTACAGTGACTCTGAAATAGGCACAATGCTACCCCTTATTTGTATATGGAACTTTTTGTTTTGGCAGTTCCTTTGTTGAGGTGTATACCAAGCAGAGGGCTTGTTTCGAAAGCAATGAATATGTGGCCTATGACGAAGAAGACAAAAAATTGTAAACTATTTTTCTATTTTTCAGCTTTGCTTAAAAAATCTTGATGAAATGGTTAGAGAAATCAAACTAAATGATGTTCCATTACTTGGCTCTCTTGCATAAATTGAATCAAAATATCGAACAATCTCTAAAAACGCCTGAATCAGAATCTGTTTCTTTTAAATCTGAATAAAGACGAGGTGCCCCACTTCACTTGGGTTGCTTTTGCAAGTGTGGAACTGAATGTTTGTGTGTGTTTGCATGTGGGGGCATGTGGGTGTGCTTCACTTCATTGCGTTTGCTATTTGGGCTAAGAGCAGCCCAAGTGTTTACCCAAAAAGCGCCAGTGTCAATGCTAGCGCAGTATAAGACGTTGCCTTTTCAATATTGACTTGCCCTCGACTCGAATCTTGAGACTTTCGGTCTGTAGGTATTTTGCCTCAAAGTTAAATACAAAATTCAATTAATTGAACAAATTGCAACTGCAGCTAAAATGTGTCGAGTGTCTATTCCCTTAAGTCGTTGATAAATTCAATTTAAGCTCTCGGCATCTCGTGTGTGTAATGGAAACCCACAATCGTCAGCATCATCATCAGGCTGAGGACATGTTCATTTATACAAATTTTTAAATAAAGTTTCCGAAAGCAAATGTGAGTTATTTACTTGGACCTATATAAATTTAAATAAATATATTTGCTTAATGTCAAAGCTGGAGAAATCTGTTGTGGATTGCAATTTTCCGAATTTCCGCTTGTTAAGTGTAAGTGCAGACAGGAGGCAACATACACAAATCATGCATCAATCATTCATCATCAATCATATGGCAGCAAAAAGTGTCGAGTGGCAAAGGCTTTAAGCAGCCCGAAAGTATGCTACTTGATATTTACACACACACAAACGAGTTGGAGCCGAGTTGTTGGGTAATTTGAATGCGAAACCTGAGGCCAAGTTCTGTATACTAGGCAGCCTTTTGATGAGCCTCAGGCTGTTGCCATAAATTACACTCTCTCCCACAAACATGCATACATACACACACACACACACACAACGCAGACACCCGCGCGCGAGCTTATTCTCATCATCTGTGGACCAGCTAGAAGGGCGTGAAGTAACTGCTAAGTGCATAATAAAATTTTATTATTTCTCAGCTTAAAGCGGAAATGAATGTCGTGCAGCAAATATGCAACTCTCTCCCACACACACACACACACACACACCCTCAGGCTTCTCCCCACCTCCCCTTGCAGTGGCAAATTTGAGCTGCACACATACATGCAGCAGCTTTTCAGCATTTTCTTCTTCTTGGCTCAAAGTAAATGGCAGCAAATTGCATTTTAATCACATTGTTGTGCTTGTGTGACAGTCAGCAGAGGAAACGACACGAAGCATGGGTTTAGGATAGCCAGAAGGTTACAAAAAAAGTCAGGCAAAGTGCAACATATATGGCACACACACACACACATACATATATTTAATTGAATTGGAAGAAGACGGAAGGTCCAAATGTAATCAAAATTGTATCCAAATTGAAACGAAGATGACTAACATAATGATGATTATTATTATTAGAAAATAAGTGAGACTGAGTAGAAGGAATATAGTAGAAAACAAAACTATGGACCTGCCGTAAAAGAGCTGATCATTACTTGAGTATCGTTTAGCCAATCTTTATCATTCCGAAGTTTTTTAATAGAGGATTTGAACGTTTTTCTTACAACAATTTTACTTTTGCTTTGAACAAAGCTTGTTGAGAGACTTTCAAACCTGACCCATAGATGGCGTCACTACTGTGACCATTGTGACGGTTCCAGTCCCAGTTCATCCAGCTCCAATCACAGATCCAGTTCATCTAACTAGTTCACACATTACTAAGAACTATCGATGCTCGATGCTCCCTTCTTTTTATGTATCTTACATCTCTAACTTACACAAACACACACTTATCTCCCAGCCTTTCGGTGACACTCATTCTTACCGGCAACACGTCATCTCTAATAAACCGAACTTAGACCTAATCTGAAACCTAATCTGAAACTTATTAGTTAGGGCAGTGCGTAGGAAGTTGAGCGTAATAGGCGAGCCTGCGAGTCAAGTGAACCGCTTTGGCGTGCACGGCGTGTCCTTAGCCAGCGAAATCCTGCAATAGGAGGCTCACCTTGCGGTTTGTCAAGGATACCTTAGATAGGTAATAGCAACTATCAATTAGTTTAAGTGAAATATAAGAGAAAGTGAACAATAAAGTGAACCGCGTCGCTGGTGCATCATAGAATAAAGAATCCCAACTGTCTTATTATTGCAAGTCCAATATAAATTTGTTGGAACGATCCTCGACTACCCTGAGCATAGCCGGCATTGGTTTTCGGGTCAGAAGGACTCGTTACACGTGGCGTAACCCAACCCAAACCTCTATCTCTTACCATCTCTGACGGACAGACAGACGGACATGGCTATATGAGAATACTTATACAGGCTTATTCCCGTTTCCAAATCCGATTATTCGGAATTTATAAAAGTTGTGATTTCTAAGAAACGATTAAAGAGTTCGGTCGACTCTAGAGAAACGATTGAAGGCAATTGAAGTTAAAAGGCGAAAAACGCTGTTGGTTTTTGGAAGCGAGAACATTTAACAATTCCGATTCCGCATGATTTGATCGAAATCGAAAACGGGAACAGGCCTGATACTTTATAGAGTAGGAAATGATTTCATCCTCCTTTCACACACATTCTATAGTCTGCTCCACGGTCATATATCGCTACAGAACATGCTGAAAGCTACGAAAGTCCACATGACGCCGCTGTCCCCAGCCCAGACCAAGCAATTCCTCACCCATCACTATGACGGAGACGCGCAAGGGAAACTTCAGGCCACACATCACACGTAACAATGTGACACAATAGCACATACACCTTGCCCTTGTACAGACGTATGGATTCCATTCACTCCGAGTCCCCATGCGTGGTACTCACATGCCGCACGCGCATCAACTCCTCACTCCCCACATCTCCAAATTCGAAATTCTGCCAACTGGGTACCCGACCCGAATAGATGATGGCATTATCCGAATCGTGTTGCTTGCGACGCTTATTCATTATCATGCGTCGACTCAACAGACGTCCGGGTATACGCCACTGGATCACTATCAGGGCCGTGACAAAGAGCACAGCAAAGTCAAAGGCAGTCAAATCCTTGAGACTATCGATGAGATACTAAACGCCACCTGAGCATTGAAGAAGCCCACCCGACACACAAGCGAAGGTTCGCTTCAAGCGAAAGTTCCGCGAAGAACTTTATTCGTATTTTGTTTAGTTTAGGTAGAAAATGAACCAAAACTCCGCCGCGTCGCCATCGACTTTGACTTTGCTTTTTCAGTATGTATTTGAAGCTCTTATACTTAGGCCGGCGCATGGTGAAATATACATTATTATTTTAAATTATATTAATATATTAATTCCACCATGGGCCTGCATTTGTCTTAGCAATTTGCCGAGCGTCAATTAATTCATCGGTTAACAATAATTGTTTTATGTGGTTTAAAGTTAATGATTGTATTGTCCAAAGTGCTGTTGCCTATTTGTTAAATGCTTATTGTTTAAATCAGGCCAATCAAAAAGGAAGCAACCGCTTTTAGACAAAGAAATGCCTGGAAACAGCTGCAATGGGAGCCAAAGCGATTAATTTAAATAAATATTATTGTAAAAAACTACAATTAATTCGAGTTATATTGTACAAAAAAGTATTGGGAACGAGTGAAAATGAAACTCGTAAAACGTTCGAGTCAACATTCGCGAGCGAATTCGCATGCAAATGTTCGCGTACGAATGTTTTCGCGCCACAAACTGAGCGACACAAGTATCAAAAACGAACGTTTGGCGAATTCGTAAACGAAGGTTTTGTTCGATTTTTATTCGGTTTGAGGTTCCGCGCCGGATTGGGGGGGTGAATTTGGGGGGGTGGGAGGCCAAGTCAAAATGAAGAACACATAGTGACCATGGACATCCCAATAGCGTTCCAAAATGATACCAAAGGCCGCATAATTGAATAACCAAATAACTATGCTAAGGAGGGTGGGATTCGTGAAGAGTTTGGCCACCACCATAGCGGTTAGTATTAACTCAATGGTCAAAATGAATAGAAAGAGAAACATGAGGATTAAGGCCAGACCAGAGAAAGTGTTATCCTCGATAGACCAGAAGAGCTGGGGAAGAAAACATAATTGTGGGAATGAAAGTTATATTTCCAATCAAGGCTAGGAAAAGTGTTCATTGCCGGGGTTATGTGTGTGCTCGAGGCTGTCTAAAGCACACGAAATCATACGTCGCCCACAACAAAATCTCCGACTTAGGGGACAAAAGAGAGGCATAGGAGAGAAGACTAAAAACATAAGAAGTTGTTGCTGCAATGAACTTCGGCTTGTGCGAGGCTCTGTCTGTGTGAGTGCTTATGCGCACGGCTATAGCTATGCTTTAGACGTCAGCACATAAGCGCTGTGCGCATAGGCCGTGGGCCCATCAGTGATCAAGAGTTTTGAATAAAACTGCTTTCAACTGAGGCAGAGCTAGGCAAAATGGTATTATAAAGGGTGATTTTTAAAAAGCTATAGGCAAGTTTAAAAAAAAAAACACTAAGGCCTGTTCCGTTTCCGAAAGAGTAAGATAGGATTGCCAACATACGATTAAAGAACTTGGATCTTTGATTTCAAGAAGAATGAAAGCAAATGAGGTCACCAGAACGAGTAGTTTAATGTTAATGATTTCGATTCCGCTGATTTGATCGGAATCGAAAACGGGAAAAGGCCTGATAAAATTCAGAAAATGCATGAAATCTTTATTTGAATCGATATTTGTCCATCGCTTCGCCTTGGCCGGTATCTCACGAATAAATGCTTCAATGTTGTCTTCCAATGCGTCAATTGAAGCGGGCTTGTCTGTATAGACATGAGCTTTAACATAGCCCCACAAAAAATAGTCTAAAGGCGTTAAATCGCACGATCTAGGCGGCCAATTGACCGGTCCCGAACGTGAAATAAAATGTTCACCGAACTCGCCTCTCAATAAGTCCATTGTTGCGCGTGCTGTGTGGCATGTGGCACCGTCTTGTTGAAACCACATGTCATGCAAGTCAAGCTCTTGCATTTTGGGCAAAAAAAAAGTTGGATATCATCTCACGGTAGCGCTCACCATTCACAGTTACGTTACGATTCGCATCATCTTTGAAGAAGTACGGTCCAATGATGCCACCAGCCCATAAACCGCACCAAACTGTGACTTTTTCTTGGATGCATTGGTAGCTCTTGCAATGCTTCTGGCTGATATTCACTCCAAAATCGACAATTCTGCTTATTTACGTACCCATTGAGCCAAAAATGAGCTTCGTCGCTGAACACAATTTTTCGGTAAAAAAGTGGATCTTCGGCCAACTTTCCAAGAGCCCATTCACCAAAAAATTCTACGTTGCGGTAGGTCGTTCGGCTTCAATTCTTGCACCAGCTGTATTTTGAAAGGCTTCACACCTAAATCCTTCCGCAAAATTTTCCACGTTGTTGAGTAACAGAGGCCCAATTGCTGCGAACGGCGACGAATCGATAATTGATGGTCATCATTAACACTGGCCGATACAGCTGCGATATTTTCTTCAGTTCGCACTCTACGTAAGCGTGTTGGTGGTTTAATGTCCAACAATGTAAATTTGGTGCGAAATTTAGTCACAATAGCCCGAATAGCCGCTTCAGTGGGTCGATTAAACTGACCATAAAATGGAAGAAGCGCGCGATGAACTTTCTTAACAAAGCACGCATTTTGATAATAAAATTCAATAATTTGCAAGCGTTGTTCGTTTGTAAGACGATTCATGGTTAAATTATAGACCAAACTGAAGATGTTTGACAGTGAAACAAAACACGAAACGTGCGTGAGCTGTTTAAACCAGTGTTGCCAAAAAGATAATAGCTAAAAAATCACCCTTTACTTATAAGCACATTAGAAATATTTTTTGAACTTAGGTAAACTTTCAAAAGACGTGCTATTATTATAGGCCTATTTCCACTGACAACATCATTACATTTAACATCTTTGAAAAATGTTTCCTATTCCACACGTTCCTCATCAAATTCAGTAGTGGCAGAAAAACTTGTCTTGCATTATTCAATATTTTTATTTATTATTAAGGTTTTTATTATTTCATGAAATAGATGTCATGGGAATACAAAATAATTACCCTGAATAGAAAACGCCTGACAGAAGCTAGCGTCAGAAACCGTATTGATGACATGTGACAATAGTCCGAGATAGTGCAGATTTAAAAGCTCCACCTTTTACGCAGAGGACCTTTACTACATTTTAAGTGACCACACTTTTCTTCTTCTTCATCTTTTGGAGTACGTCTCAATGTTATGTCAGTTAATTTACATCCTAGTTCTCCAGCCAATTTACACCGAATGCTTGCCGAAGTCATGCTTCACTGTGTGTTAGAGAGCCACTGTCTCATTTTCGCGCTGGCTTCTTGGGTAACCCTGCTTTACGTCAATGGACAGAATAGTGTGCTTGTGTTGGTGAACAAGAGAGATTTCTTTAGAGCACAGTCGTTTTACTAGCAATTCAGTGCGCACCGATTCACACAATCCAGAGTTCGGCTCGTGTTTGCATAAAAACACGACTAATTTCGGCTTCTGCACTTGTTTACATCGACATATGCAACAGTATTGGCTCGACATTTTTACAAACCATGAACAAAATAGACAAAGAAACAAAAATTAGTGCGCACACATGTTGTGTTTGTAGGTATTCCCATGGAGTAGGATTGCACTCCAGTTTGGCACGCTGGCAGCCCGACAAAGCTCGTCGTATGTTCTATATTCAGCTCGACCTATCATTTAACCGTCGTGCTATAGATAGATATAAGAAGTCCGTCTAAGATGTCTGGTCCACCCACAAGCTGTCGTTCACATTCAACTCCATACTACGCCAACATCCTGTCAAGCTCTGGGAATAACAGCGATGGTTTATAGGGTGAAATAGGGTAATGACGTTGTTTTACCGGCAATCCTTCATTTGTAATCTCAATGATGTGCTCCTCCAGATCTGTCTTCCCCAACCCTAATGTTGTGCATGAGGAAATGTATTTTCACTGCTTCCAATACCGATGCCTGCTCCTCTGACAGCTCGTGTGGCATGGAGGCTGTCTCTGGCGCTCAGGCTCCTCTAAAACTAGCACTTCGCTAATGGGTGCGACCACACTTTGTCCTCCACACTGGATATCCTACTGGCACTTATGACCGCCAGACCAAACGCTTTCCAGAATCCGATTCGGAAATAAAATGCCTGCTGAAGGCTGGGCTGGCACTATTAGAAACTCCAAATCCTGGCAGCGTAATTATTCCTTGTACCTGTGTCTCTCCACCGTCGGCTGTTTTTACTCTTTGCCCTTTCATTTTTCGCATCTTGTCAGTCTCCTTTGCCTATGCAATTTGCTGACGCTCCAGAGTCTAACAAAGCTATAATTTCCTCTCCATCCACTCTTGTTTTGGCGAAGAAACGATTGTCGTCCTCCATGGATATTACACTATTCCCTGAAGCATCTTAACATCAACATACCTGCCGTAGTTGTTGTATTTTCTGGTTGTTTTGTCTTGTTCTTCTCTTTTAAATATTTGTATTTGAACTTCTCTATCCTCCACCAGCCGTTCGTGCAGACTCTTTTTTGTAAGGAAGTCTGCAGCTTCCTCTCGAATTCTCATTTATTGATTTTGTCTCGGGCTTGAACCACCTGACCAGGCTTAAAAACGGAACTGTTACCCGCTAGGGTACGACTCTGATTTGTTGCATGCGAAACAGTGTGATTCGTGGAACGCTGTCTTGCATGCCTTTTTTCTATAGAACGAAAAAAATGTGAAAAGGAGAACAACAAAATCCCTCTCCTGCTGCCGTCTTTTGGTTCTGCCTGTTGGCTTGACCTTCTGGTCTACTGTTGGGTTGAGAGATTCCTTTACTATACACAATCTTTTCAATCAAATGACAGCAACACAATGAAAATTTGGAGTCCCGAAAAGAGAGCTCTGTCAGAGAGCACCTTACCTTATATAGTTTTATCATGGGCCAGTGTAAATTTCAATTTCACATCGTTATCAAATTCCAAGCGTTCCTCTAAAATGTGCTCAGTGTGCAGAGACTATAAGCTTGTTCGTCCCGAACAAGTTCTAGATCCCCTCCAGCCTTGCACTCGAGACAGCGGGCTTCGTTGGCAGCAAGTGCTGTGACTGCCTTGTCCAAACGTATTTCTTTTTTCTATACGCAGACGCTTCTCCTCTGCTTTTCAAGTATAAAGGACCGACAGTTTTTCCATTCCAAATAATCGATATTTTCCTTCAGTGATGCGAGCTTTTCAGCTAGGCCGAGTTTTTGCGTTGTAGCTGCTCGTTTTTCCTCACAGAATCATGCTCAGCATTCAGCTTATTGATACCCTTCTCGTTCAGCTAGGAAAGCGTTTCTGCTGCATTTGCTGCATTTTGTCCACTGGCTGCTATTCTTCTGTAGACTTAAGTCAGTTACATGTGCAAAATTCTTCTCTAATCCTGCATTCGTTATGTCTTTCTGTTCGGTTTCTATCTTGTGATCTTCTGTTTTGCATTGGCATTGAAGTCATACTTAGCTTTTAACTCAGTCTTTAGTTTTGCTTCACTTTTTTACCTTCAAAACTGCTTCATCTTGCTGTTTATTTTTCTGTTTCTCATCTTGTTTTGCCTTAAATTCTGCTTCTTCCATATGTTGCTTCTTCAGTTTTCCTTGCTGCTTTTCCATTTCAAATTTTGGATCAGAGCTCCCCAACGATAGCCCCGGGGGCACGAACTTACTGCCAATTCTAGAATGCTTGCCGAAGTCAACTTCATTGTGTGTTAGAGAGAGACACAGTCATGTTTTCGCGCTCTCTGCTTGGGAAACCCTGTTTTGGATTCATCTTCTTGGCTTCCAGAAGTTTCTGGTCTAGGCTAGCCCATTTTTCATCCATTTTGTACGACATACCTGACCTCATGCTCTGTTGTTTTATTTGCAACATTGCTTCCATCCATTTCTTGATAGTACAGCTCTTCCAGGAATTCATGAGAAAATTTCGTTTTATTTAAAAAACTTTTCACACAATTGAGCATATTCTGGAATATGTGCCCAAAGTTTTTCCCTCCATATTTCGGGTATTTTGCTGAGAGAGCAAATATACACCACAAATGTTTGGAGACGATTTTTAAAGTCATATTTTTACTACCTGCAATGCTTAAACCCCACCACAGGTCAATTGAGACGGTAGTTCTTGCATTTCTAAACACAGATCTAGATTGTTTTTCTCTAAATTGAGAGAAATTTGAAAAAATTTAAATAAAATAAATTTCAGTGTTCCATATTTCACTATTCCAATTCGACGCTATTTTGACGCCCATTAAACTTGAATCAGTAACAATGCAACTGACTGTACGCATACATTTTCCAAACTGGTCACACTGCAGCACCAGAAAGCAGAAAATATTTGTTGTCTCTGTCTTTTGCTTCTTTGCGGTTAAACTAAGCACACGTGTTTTGGCATTTCTGCAATTTTGTGAAATATATTAATTAGCCATGGCCGACATAGAAGAAACTAATGCTACACCTGTACAGGAGGAGGTCAAGATTGGTGATGCACCTTCAGCTGAGAAAGCTGAAGAAAAGCCGGTCTGAAAATGCTGATGACTCCCCCAAGAAGGAGGAGGTAACTGACGAGTCTACCACTGCTGCCCAGTCTGTGACGAATTTCACCGAAACAATGCTTGCCATCATACGCCAAGTGGGGTTTTATTTCGGAGATGCCAATCTCAATCGCGACAATAACGAGGACGGTTGGATCCCCCTCAGCTTATTGATTACCTTCAAGCGTTTGGCTTCGCCTGAAACGGATTTCACCAAAATCGTGGAGGCTTTGAATAAATCAAATGAGGGTCTGCTGCAGGTCAGTGAGGACAAGCAGAGTGTGCGTCGCCATCCCGAGCGTCCCTTAAAACAGACCAAGTTTATACAAGAGCATACGGTCTATGCCCAGGGCTTCCCCCTAGACACGGACATCTGTGAGCTGCTCGACTATTTCAAAGGTTACGAGAAGGTACTCAATGTGAAAATGCTGAAACATTATGACAAGTCCACCAAATCGTACAAGTTCAAGGGCAGCGTTTTCGTTACCTTTGACACAAAGTGGCAGGCTCAGTCATTTCTGGAGAAGGAGAAGATCGTGTATAAGGAACACGAATTGCTGCGCAAATGGGAAATGGACTATCTCCAGGAGAGGTACGAGGAGTCTCAAAAGACCATTGAGTTGCCCAAAAATGCCATTGTAATGTTCGAGGGTGCCCCAAAAAACGTCAGGCGCGAGGACATACGCGAGGCTTTCGAGAAGGTCAAGGATTTTAACATAGCCTTCATTGAGTTCAACCAGGGCGATACCAAGGGTTCGGTACGTTTGAGCGAGGCAGATGCTGCCATCAAGTACCTGGAGAAGCTGGACAATGGCAAGGTAAGAAATGTTACCCGATTTGATTGTGATCACAAATTGAAATTTCATTTCTTTCTCAGCTCAAGTTCAACGATGAAGTCACTTTGACCCTACGCAAAGCCTCAGAGGAAGAGGAAAAGAAATTTCTGGACAAGGCCGTGGATTATATGCAGAAACGCCGCGAATTCTGGCGCAACAAAAGCCAACCATTTGTTGGCTAACAACGCATTGGTGTTTTCCAGAGAATAAAATCATAAATTAACCCAAATGTAAATCAAAGAGAAGAAAAAAAAACGAAACTTTATAATTTTTTTATGTAAAACAAAATAATTTCCACATGAACTACAAAATAAAAGCTTTGTTTGTAAAATCTAAAAAATTTACTAGGTTCATAAATTCCTAAATTTTATTTGTTCTTAAAAAAAAGTTTAAAAAATATTGTCTCTATTGTAATTGAAAACACACACACACACTCTCCCTCCCCCTCACTTATATATATGCTCAAAGTACATATGTATTTTGTACTCGCCTCTAGTTAATGCCCCACACGTGCCAGGCACATAAAAGTGGCAAAAGCAAATACGAATTTTATGCGCCACACGTTTTGTGGTAAAACTCGCAACGCAATTTATTATTGTACATTTCCATACAAATTTGACAGATTTCCCAGATACAAAACCAGACAAATTTTTTGTGTGCAGACAAACACTTCATCATCAGCTCTAGCCTCATCATCATCAGCAACGACCAGCTTGTTTGTGTCCAGTTCCTTCCGCTCTACGAATGTTGATTGGTTTTTCTGTACAGTGCGTGACCAACAGACAGAACTTTCATCTCCGACTTTCATCGAGTGGCAGTTATCACTTTGTGTTTGTTGCCCGCCAACTGAATTGATTAAGCTGTCGACTGTCGACTTGTGCTTCAGTTGATCCCTTTTTTCCCCCGACCCCCCCGTGCTCTGAAGTACATAATTAATGCTCTATTGAAAAACTTGTATCTCCATTTATAACAATGAAACGAAATATGTTAAAGTTATCAATTGGCATTCATAACATCTGTTTTGCCTTTTTTTTTATTCACTTTAATGACTGCTGGGGACGGCCTAAGCGAAATCGATATCATTTATATTCATTCGTTTTTGGGGTTTGATAATGGAATGGGGGGTTCCTGTGGGAAGTAATTGACTGAAAATTATGGCAAAATTGTATACTCTTCTTAGGGCGTGCGCACACATGCTATTTTGGTTCATCAGCAAGCCGAAGATCAAACCCGTGCTTGTGGTTCACTTTAACGGAGCGTAGTCCGTTCATCTTTCAGCCGTATGTATGCGCGCGCCCTATTATTTATGGTGGCTAGGTTTCAACTCTACTGAACTCAATTGATGCGTTTGAGCCGAGCATTGAAGCAAAAACGGTACGAGTAAAGGCACCACAAGGTGGTTTTGTAACTTGAGAACGCTCGGTCATATATTACGCGAACGTTCAAAACATTTCCTGAAATGCTGAAATTGGAAGTCCTATTCCATCTAGACTTTGTATCTTCCAACTATTATTTGTTTTGCCCTTGAGGATCAGTCCATCCTCCAATATTGGATCGATTCGTGAATCGCATCAAAAGACTCAACGTTTTTTCGACATGTTATCCGAAAATTGACAGTAAGATGAGAAAAAGTAGTGCTAGCAATGGACAATACTATGAAAAATAAATTTTTAACAAATATTCGACAAAATTTGGGAAAAAAAAATACCTTAATACTTTTTTGTACAACTAATTAATTTCATTTCCACGTCTAGTCCGTTTTTTGAACTTTTTTTCTAAAAAAAAATCTTATTTGAAAACGCAAAGAGTTTTTCCAATTCAGTTTTTTTCATTGTGTTACAAACAGATTAAAGTAAATAAAAAAAATTTTTACTGCTTTGAAAGTTACTGTTGAAAAAATAATAAGTTAGATTTAAGGGGATTCTCCACGTCGAGTCTGTTTTTTTGACCCTTTTTTCAAAAAAAATCTTATTTGAAAACGCAAAGAGTTTTTCCAATTCTGTTTTTTGTTTTATGTTACAAACAGATTAAACTAAACAAACAATATTTTACTGCTTCGATACAAGGGCTGTTCAAAAAGTTCACGGCCGTCAAAGTGGGGGGTCCAAAAAAAAAAGGTATAGTGCTGGCGGCCACGATTTCTCTCTCCAGGTTGTGTGAAATGAAAACTAAAATCGAGATTATAATCAGTATAGATGTCATTCTGGTCTGAACCTCGAAAAAGTTTCTGCCATTTGAAAAAATAAAATTGAATTTTAAGCCGTTTTATTTTTTAAGTTTAGTGTAAAAATAGGTAAAAAAATTTTTAAAATTATGATTGAAGGTCAGACCAAAATGGTGACAATTCTGAGCCGTTTGCACTTAGTTTCATCAAAATCGGTTCAGTGTAACTGGAGATATCATGGCCTCCAATTCAAAAAACGTGGAAATCAAGCTTGAATTTTGGAGATTGAATTTCTTGATATTAAATTAAATCGGCTTCACATCAAGCATAGATCTTCCTGGTTGTAAACATGGAAAGTCTTGATTTCAAGCATGGATCTTGGAACTGAGTATGGTACAACTTCCTGTAAGTTTCGTCTATTTTTCAAAAATTTCTGCTGATATGTACAATGATTGAAAGTAAGAACCTTCTTGTTTGTGAAATTGATGTGAAACATCTTTAATTTCGGTACGGACGATTTTAGTAGGAGTAAAATTTGATTTGAGCGTCACGTGACACTGACGTTATTCATATTTTGTGTTGTTGTTTTGTGGAGTTTGCCGGCAAACATACACACACAAGAGGACGGGCAGAGGGGGGAAACGAAGAGGTATGAAAGATGCTGAAGAGGGGCAACTGGGTGGGTTCTGGGAAAGAGCTGGGTGGGATCTGGTGGTATTTGTGGCTGGGATCTGGTAAGAATTTGGCGGGATCTGGGTGGGATCTGGTCGGGATCTGGGCGGGATCTGGGTATCTGGATGGGATTTCGTAGAATCTGGGTCTGATCTAGGCGGGATCTGGATGGGATTTGGAAGGGATCTGGTTGGGGTCTGGTTGGGATCTGGAAGGGATGTGGAAGGGATCTGGAAGGGATCTGGGTGGGATCTGGATTGGATCTGGAAGGGATCTGGATGTGATCTGGGTGGGATTTGGAACGGATCTGGGCGGGATCTGGATGGCATCTGGGTGGGATTTGGAAGGGATCTGGGTGAGATCTGGTTGAGATCTGGGTGGGATCTGGGTGGTATCTGGGTGGGATCTGGATGGCATCTGGAAGGGATTTGGGCGGGATCTGGGTGGGATCTGGGCGGTATCTGGGTGGGATCTGGATTTTCTGGATTTCTACTCCCCGTTAATTTTCTTCTTTCGAAAGAGTGCCCATGCTGATTTATATACCATTGAGAGAGCTTGTGATTTGAAAATAAGCTCTTAGACTAAGCATCATGTTTCACATCAGAGACTCGTGAGTGATAGCTACACTAACACCTTTTTATTTCTGTTTTTAAGCCCCGTACGCAGAACAGGAGAAAATTCCTTTCGTCACAGTATTTCGTATAATTAGAATCACCTTGGCTTTGCTTTGATGCTCATGTGCTGTTAGAAAGTGTTTCTATTTATGTGAAATACTGTGACAAAAGGAATTTTCTGTCGTTCTGCGCAAGGTATACTAAACAAGTTAGTCACCTCGCTCTTTCACAACTCCTTATATTTGTGACAAAGAGAGCGAGAGATTAATATATTTCAA
The DNA here is from genome assembly GCA_018904235.1 of Lordiphosa stackelbergi. Lineage (NCBI taxonomy): Eukaryota > Metazoa > Arthropoda > Insecta > Diptera > Drosophilidae > Lordiphosa > Lordiphosa stackelbergi. The sequence continues at coordinate 3,340 of JAEIFU010003243.1, read as the reverse complement.
TACAAAGCCTACTAAGCGACTAAGTAAAACACAAAAATTCGTTCGCGGAGAGATGCTTCGCTTACAATTATTTGAGTCACTGACTGAAATTTAACAAGTTGTCAAGAGAGCGAGAGAGCGAGTGCGCCTATCCTGTTTAAAGTATGCCTTGCTTCTGCGTATTACTAGGAATATAATATATTTATAATAAATGAAAAGAATAGGGCTTATATTAATTAAGGTTAATTTTATTTTTCTTGGCTGATGGCATAGATTGAGTTTCGTCGTGGATTCCATACTGAAAAAAATAATAAAACAATACAAAATAAATTATTAATAATGCAAGTTTTTGTAAAAGCGTTTCTTTCTTCGCTTCTTTTGGCCTGAGCACGAGGTTGCTTACATATATTGGAATGCGTAAAAGAAGTAGCTTTTTTTTCGTATATTTTCTAACTAAAGCAGAAGCAGCAAACTCTGTTACGTGTGTTGTATGTATTGTTTTGTAAATTTTAGCACTTTTACTCACCATTTATATATTTCAATGCTTCTGCTAAGTCGGATCTATTTTAAATATCTTCTCTATTCGAGCAGTTTTCATCTTAAAAGCCAAGAAAAGAAAATCTAAATTGAAGACGACTTCAGTCTTGCCAGTTCGTGCTAGATATTTATGGGTGACGAACCGGACCATGAACCGAACCCCAAATATTTTGGACTCCTCGAACCCTGAACCCGAACCTGACCACTTTTCGAAAAAATTAGGTTCGGTTCACCAAATTATGTAGTTTTTCCAACGCATACAGGGAAATATAGAAAATAAGGAATCTGACTTGTAAAATTCAAGAAGTTCTCCAATCCTACGACGAAGTGTGCTCCAAATTAACTCAATAGAATACCTGGAGGATTCTATAACTACTGTTTGATGTGCTGCCCATCCAATTTTAGTTCTTGCCGTTACTCGTAGAGTAAAAAGGGTATACTAAAGTCGTGCAAATGTATGTAACAGGCAGAAGGAATCATTTCCGACCATATAAAGTATATATATTCTTGATCAGCATCAACAGTCGAGTCGATTTAGCCTTGTCCGTCTGTCCGTCCGTCCGTCCGTCCGTCCGTCCGTCCGTCCGTCCGTCCGTCCGTCCGTCTGTATGAACACCTAGATCTCAGAGATGGTAAGAGATAGAGGTTTGACATGTATGGGACAAATGCTTCTTTTTTGCTGCACGCAGATCAAGTTTGTTGCAAATTTTGGCCACGCCCCCTCCCGCCCCCGCAATTTGAAAAAGTGATATCTCCTACAGTTTTAAAGATACAAGATTCGTTCCTTCGAAAGATAGTTAGTAATTAGCAAAATGAATCGATTTGCCGAAGGAATGATAAAGATCGGATGAACGGTTCTCAAGTTATAAGCAAAAAAGTGTACCAAGCCCTCCTTACCCTAAGAAAACGTTGCATACTTTTTGGATGGTCGCACTTAGGAACGCGGAAACATTGTTAAACATATTTTTTCATGAGTAACGGGTATATCGAAGTCGGTTACAGCCGACTTTAACTTACGCTTCGTTTTAGTTGTTAATGATTTTAAAGGAAGTTTAGTTGACAGTAGTAGGGTTCGCACTATTTGATATTACAGATATGCCGAAGCTCCAAAACAAATTCTAATGAGAGTTTTCAAAATTCAACCTTAAATGACAACGTCGGATTGCGAAGAAGAGTTTATGAAAGCAATAGAAAACAAATAAATATGATGTATAAAAGGTGTAATGATGTTATAGAGAATTGTTTTCCAGAGAACATACATCGACAATTGTTTTCAAATTTTGCTCTGATATACTTGCTGTTCCAGCAACTCAGGTATCAGTTGAACGGGCCTTTAAGTTTAATATTTCTAATCTAAGAGCTAGCATAGATGAACAGCTCCTAGAAGATATAATGGGCGTGTTCAGCAGGTAATTCCGATTAGCGATTACGATTTGCGATTGCTGATGAGTTTCTGCTGAATGGAATTGATTACAGACTTTAAGATATTCTGTGGCCTTAGAACTTTTTATCATTGGAAAAAAACTCACACACAGTCTCAAATATTTATGGATTTGTTAAATCGAAAAATTCATATGAATGTCTGAACAAAAGCAGACTGACGTAGCAATCGTTAACCAATCATACGTTTTGTTCGGTTTCTATTCAACAAACATGATTGTCAAATTTCCGATCCCAATCGACAATCACTGTATTCAGTAGGTAAAATCTGCAATTAAAAATCACAATTCGTAAATCGGAATTATCTGCTGAATGGGCCCAAATTTTTATAACTTAAACTAAGCAGTTCTCAAATGTTGTAAATGTCAGCGAATAAAATTTGACAACTAAAATTACATTATTAAAGTATGGAATATTACTTAAAAAATAAGTATTTTTAAATCGAAACTAATCTTTTATATTCAAGCGAACCGAGGTTCGAACCAAAACCTTGGGTTCAGGGGTTCCGAGAACCGGTCCGCGAACCGAACCTTAGACTTTACAACGGGTTCGAACCCCCGGACCGAACCTTCTGCAAAATTTTAGAGGTTTGCAGCCTTGGTTTTATCAAAGACATTGGTCGACCAAACAAGGCTGAATCTTCTAAAGTATTTCGAATTTTAAAAGCCTTTTAGGGCGATATTCTCAAATATCAGCTATAAAAAATACGAATTTTTCTAACTGTTAGGAAGTAGAAATACCAACAACAAGACTAAAATATTTTAAAATATAAAAAATAAAAAAAAAAATAAAAAAATATTTTTTCCAAAAAAAAAAAAAACAACATATAAATTATATTTCTTAACCCCCAAAAATTAAAAAAAAACTTTTTTTTTTTAAAAAATTAAAAAAAAAAATATATTAAAAATAAAAAATTTTGTACCACAGCAATTAAAAAGATTTACACACAAAAAATAAAAACTAGCTTAAAATCACATTTAGATGACAAAAACCAAATAAACATTTTTGTATTTACCTATTTCAGTGGGGAAGCATTTGATTGCCTGGTTGATTGCCCTGAAATAGATTTACGCTTGTGTACGCTTTCCTACTGCAATTAAATGTGGCCCAAAAACTGACCTCAGCTGGCCCCTGCCTGGCTGTATCCTTCTTTCTTTCTTCTTCCAAAATATCAATCACTTTTGCAGCTGCCAAAACCAAAATGCTGTGTCATTTATATCGCTAACTGTTTGCCACTCCCTTGCCTTCCCTTGCCTTCCTTTACCTTCCCTTCCCTGCTTGGACGACGTGTCATTGTATCAATCAAATGCCGGCACGCTCGAGCGATTGTTGAAAAATTGTCGGACATGTACAATAATGTTTATCAAATGGCATCTCCCTGTGT
>JAEIFU010003242.1:0-31228 GCA_018904235.1 Lordiphosa stackelbergi | reverse complement strand
TATTCATATTTAATAAATTGCTTGCTCTTTTTATTATTCTTTTTTTTGTTTGTTGTAAGTGCACATTTGGGGGTGGGTTTTTAGAAGGAAATTGATATCGTTTTTGGTTTTGATGTTGCTGCGTTGCAAAAAAATGTGTTCAAATAGAGTGCAGAGTGACGTTTTTTTTTTTTTATTTTTATTTTTTTATTTAAATTACATACTTTGATGCGTGCGCTTATTTTTTGTTATTTTTGTTGTTTCATCACAACAGAAATGATTCTCGCTCTCACCCTCCCTCTCTTTCGCACTCTCAGCAAAGCGCTTAGGCCATTTTCACTAATTTAGCAATGCCGTACCTTGTGTAGTTGTACCCATGATCGGATGACTACTTTGTAGCTGCCATACAAATGTTCGCTCGGAAAAGTGAGAAAATTTGTTTTGTTCGCAATATTACCGCCTCTCAAACACGTTCATGGGTAATATTGAATGTTTTTAAGCTGATCTGCGAAGTTTGGTCGAAGTCGCTATCCGTTGAGAGCTTTTTCATGTGTATCAGAACTTCGGCGCAGACGAAGTTAGCTCTGCCTTTCTCGGTAATACTGAAAACACTAAATTCTGAGATAAATCTTAATCATTTTTTTCCAGTTTAATAAAACGAATCAAAAATCAACACAAAATGAATGGTTTCACATTTAAAGTAAAATTATATGGCCTTCATATTTCGTATTTTTACGTAGTTAACACGTAAGATCTAATGATTACATTATATGCTCATAAATATTATATTATGTATTATTAATTTTCGAATTTAACTTCGGAATTTTTTACTTCCACTATATAGAATTCTTGTGATTTCCAGAATTCTAGAATTCTTGTGATGTGTCCAAAAATTTTGCACATAGAAAAGCATTGGTTTCAAAAGGGATTTCTCTCGCTTTTCTATTTCCTGAAAAAAACGATTTCGCCAGAGAGGACAAATCTTCTGATATTTCCAATTTGCAGTGAATCCAAATGGATAAAAAATCGACCCCAATTAGATAGGCATCGTGCAAAGGTCGTTTTATGATAGCTCTTTTTGCATTACAAATGTCTAACTAAAACTACGATGCGCTCTGCAAGAGTAAAATACCGAAACTGTACCGGTACCAACGTTTCGGTTTCGTTCCAGTTATATCGGTTCCAATAATAACGGTAAACGGTTTTTCGGGTTCCCAAAAAATAATTTGTTTCGATTCGGGTTCCGGTACACGATTTGAAACGGTTTATTTCGGTTAACGGTTCCGGTTTCGGTTTCGGTATTATGCCCTGATTGTGCTGAAATAAAAATTTATGTCATCTGGAATCCAGGCCTTAATTCCAAACATTTTAGAACTTTTTTGAAGTTTTTGACTAAAAAAATAAAAAATTGAAATTACTAGATTCCCAGATCCCTGAGTTTTTAAGTTGCTTCATCCTTTGGAGTCCTGGTAAAATATATTTTCCTACCTACAGAAGAAAGGTCCAAAAAGTAATGTGTAAGTAAGGGCTTTCAATTGTACATGGCTAATTTCAAAATTATTTTGATGAGTCCAGTCAAGCTTGTTCTGATACAACTAGGAAAATGATTTTTCCAAAATGGTAACTTTATTCCTGTACTCATCTTACTTAGGCTGCCTCGACCAGTGTATACTTTTTCTTCTTCTGTTTAAAACAGCTTTCATTTTTCATTTCCCTCTTCCTGAATTGAAAGTATTTTGAAGTTCAGCGCCTAGACTTAATCGATAATTTTATCGATATTGATGATTCATTAACATTTACAGTAATATGGTCTCCCTAATGTATTAACAGTGGGACACTAGTGTTGATTAAAACAATCGATAGCACTATCTATCATTACACAACACTAAATTGTTGTAGGTCATCATCCCCCCCCCTCGATGCCCTAAGTCAAAAACACAATCTTGTAGACCAACAAACAAAGAATATATCAATTCTGCCTGTTTCCAGATTGCATCAGGCCTGATGAATATCGTTGTCTACCTGCAAACCCTCAATTCAACCCTACAGAACTTCGCCCTTCAAGTTCAAGACTTTGCTGGCGTTGCTCTAGAAACTGTTCGTGGCGAATTGGAGCGCCTGACGGCTGACTGTGACTGGTCAAGTCCAATTGAGTTCACCGCTCTGCAGGCCACATTGCTGAAAGTCTTAATTTTATTGCTGCTGGGGACCTGCGTATTGACTGCCTACGCCTGGGCCACCTACGGTCAGGTCATCACCGAGAAATTTGTCAGGCCAAGTAAGTAACACTTTGAACATGTTGTTTAGGATAATGTCATCATACTCTTTTAGGTACGCTCAAGGAAATCGAGGAGCTTAAATTATCGGTGGCAAAATTAAAGTTGCCCAAGGAACACACACCCCGAATTTAAAAAAAAAAACCATGTCCAAAATCAAGAGATTCTTTTCCAAAAAGAAGGAGGAGGCGGCCTTTAAGGTTTGTATATTAAAAGACAGTGTGATTTTATGTTTAATAAATAAATAATTATACAGCTTAAGCTAGGAGGCAGCTCCATGGGGGCAGGTCACAAGCTAAATGCCCCCAAGCCGGAGAATGCTCCCTCGGGCAGCAATAATCGCAGCAAGCATGAGGCCTATGTACCACCCCAACGCAATGAGCTGAGTCAGGAGGCTCGTGCGGCAGCCAATGCCGCTTTGTCACGCATAGAGAAAAAGGATTCACGTGATTTTAATACCTCTCTAGCAGCCATCAAGGCTCAGGCTAAACGAGAACTGGAAGCTGAACGTCGCCAGAAGGAAGAACTAGAACAGGCAGCAGCCGGTTCAGCCTCCAGCAGCAGCAGCAGCACTTTGTCTGGTGGCGACAATCGTCATTTGGCCTGTCAGGGTGTCTTCTTTCGCTGTCCCCTGATTAGTGAAGAGATTCTGCCTAAAAAGGCTTGGAAATCCAAAATCAAAGAGTTTCTCTATCAACAATTGGAGTCAGATCGTGGTCTAACCGCTTGCCTGATCATACACAATTGCAATGTCAAGGAAAAGGCGGATGATTGCATAGCCACCTTGATCAAGTATTTGGAGAATCTTATTAAGAATCCAGATGAGGAGAAATTCTGCAAAATACGCATGACCAACAAGATTTTCAGTGAAAAGGTGCGCTATACCGAAGGAGCCCTAGAAGTTCTCTTTGCAGCCGGATTTAGTGAGGTGGAGATTGATAATGAACCCTATTTGTTGTGGACCAGAGATCAAATGGAAGAGGGTCTGGATTTGGCCTCATTGGTGGAGGCTTTGAACAACTCGGAACCCATACACTTGGAGTTGGACAGGAATATCAAAGTATTGTTGCCCTCACAGGCACGCCGAGTGGTTTTACCCGATGAATTTTATCGCATTTCACCAGAGGAAATCAAAAGGGAGCAAAAATTACGTGCGGAGGCCATTGAAAGTGCCCAAATCCTTAAGACCAAAGCCATGCGAGAGCGTGAAGAGCAGCGTAATTTGCGCATGTATCGCTATGCCTTGGTAAGGGTTAAATTTCCCAATGGTCTGTACATACAGGTGAGTCAGCCACAAGAATGACGCAATATCAATTACTTTTACTTATTTATTTTCCTCTTCTCAGGGCACCTTCAATGTGTATGAAAAGATATCGGATATATTTGAATTTGTGCAGTCTTGCCTAGCCGAAGAATCACTGGAGTTCAATCTGGTGGCCACCAGTGAGGGCAAGTTTAGCGCGGAAGACATGGACAAAACTCTATACGACTGCAAGTGAGTGGAGGGGGGAATATTGTTTATTGTATGCAAAAAGTTAATCTTAAATTTTTTCTACTTTTTCAGACTCATTCCAAACATTCTACTTCTGTTTACTGTGCCCAGCATACCCACACCTATGGCTGCTGACCTCAATTTTCTCAAGGAAGAGCTTCTTATGCTGGTACAGGCCATGTAGATGAAATATTTTTTCCCCCCTCATGTTTAAGTTAAAAAGATGTTGTTATTATTTATTGCTTTCTATTCAAATTCAAATATATTATAAAGCACATGTTTCAAATTCAATGTGAAAAGCATAACAGACTTGATATTTAAATTTAAGCTACAAACTTTTGTGGATTTTACATGAGTTGCTATGGAAACCTTCTACAGGCTGTTTTAAGATGTGATTTCTAGGAAAAAATAAAAACTAGGTTGAGATTTAATGAATGGAAATTAGAAGTAAAAGCTGATTTTACGAAAATTATATAATTTCATTTCGGATGAGGGCGCTTTCTCGAACAAATCATCAGGAATACCATAATCTGGAGCAAAAAGCAACATTTACTAATTCTATTTTCGCCTAGTCTATGTGGTCAAAGTTTGTTTTAGCCGGCTCGAGGTCAAAATAATAGACGAAAAGCACCCCGTTATGTTTGTAATTAAAAACCTAAACTGTTTCCCTCCCTAAACAAACAAAAAATACCTTGTGTATTTACAAAACAGGCAGCATACCTTCTTTGTATACAAGAACTCTTGACTCTGGACACATTCTCCAGCCCCTGACAGCTGCCAATGCAACAATGAGATTTAATTACAACAATTGGTAAACAAAACCTTCAATTTCCATTGAAATCCCCAAGTTTTTACTCGCCAATACAAGTTTTCAGTTTGTTGAAGCGTGACAAAGCCACAAGTCCGCTGATGAGAGAACTGTGGTGATTCTGGAAAGCGCTAGAACGGAAATACCATTGCTAATCCAAAATGTTATAGGTAAGAGACTCCAAAGGGTGATTTTTTAAAGCCAAGGAAAGTTTAAAAAAAAAACATAAAATTGAAGCATGAGGGAATATAATTTAATGTTTGAATATAATAAGTCCATTGTTGCGCGTGCTGTGTTTGCATGCAACAATGTCATCTAGCTCTTGCATTTTGGAAAAAGCAAAAGTTGGATATCGTCTCACGGTAGCGCTCGCCATTCACAGAACAATAATTACCACCAGCCCATAAACCGCACCAAATTTAAATTTTTCTGGATGCATTGGTAACTCTAGCAATGCTTCTGGCTGATATTCACTCCAAAATCGACAATTCTGCTTATTTACGTACCCATTGAGACAAAAATGAGCTTCGTTGCTGAAAAATTTTCGGTAAGAAAGTGGATCTTCGGCCAACTTTCCAAGAGACCATTCACCAAAATTCTACGTTGCGGTAGGTCGTTCGGCTTCAATTCTTGCACCAGCTTCCGCAAAATTTTACACGTTCTTGAGTAACAGAGGCCCAATTGCTGCGAACGGCGACGAATCGATAATTGATGGTCATCATTAACACTGGCCGATACAGCTGCACTCTACGTAAGCGTGTTGGTGGTTTAATGTCCAACAATATAAATTTGGTGCGAAATTTAGTCAAAATAGCCCGAATAGCAGCTTCAGTGGGTCGATTAAACTGATCATAAAATGGAAGAAGCGCGTGATGAACTTTTCTAACAGTGCACACATTTTGATAATAAATTCAATAATTTGCAAGCGTTGTTCGTTTATAAGACGATTCATGGTTAAATAATAGATCAAACTGAAGATGTTTGACAGTGAAACAAAGCACGAAACGCCTGATGCTGATTACTAGTTGGGATGCCAAAACCATATCATAGTTTCAGTTTAGCGAAAAACTAAATTTCCGACTTCTCGCCGTTCGAGAAATTGTGTAGGCCACACTAAGCATTATTTGCTGATTTTATGAAACTTCTAGGATAGTACACATAACAATGAAATTGAGAAAAATCAAATACGTGATATAAGCAAGGCTGCAAACCTCTTAAATTTTACAAAGGTTCGGTCCGGGAGTTCGAACCCGTTGTAAAGCCTAAGGTTCGGTTCACGGACCGGTTCTCGGAACCTCGGATCGCTTGAACATAGAAGAATAGTTTCGATTTATTAACATTTTAAAATAATATTCTCCATGTCAATAATGCAATTTATAATTATCAAATTCATTAGCTGACACTAACAACTTTTGAGAACCAATTAGTTTAAACTAATAAGCATTCTTCTTGGATTGTAAAGTTTTTAAAAGGCCTGTTAAACTGATTCCTGAATAGCAAGTAAAGTTTACGCAATATTTTCTTTTTTTTTATTGGACAATAGTCGAAGGAATCTATAACATCATTTCCAGATTTGATATTTAATATTTGTTTATTGATTTTTCTCTCTCACAAGTTGATTCATTTAAAATTCTCATTAAGAATTTCTTTTGGAGCTTCAGCATGTCTGTAATATGCTGCTTTGTTGAAAAATCGGGGTGAAATTCTCAGGGTCTGCAGTGCTTGCAGCCAATGTTGGTACAGCTCATAATAGAAGAACGTTTATCGAAACAAAAGATTTCAGAACAGTTGCTTAAAATGAAAAGCAAAGCGGAATAAAAATCACTTGCTAGTAATTGTGAATCCTGTAGCTTTAAAGAAGTTTTATTTTTGGCTGCAGCAATAAAAAGATATTTTGATTCAAAATTTTGAACTATCAAATGTCTTGAAAAAATCTTTAATAGTTAATAAACGGTCTCATATTTTGATAACCTAACTCAACCGGGTTCAATTTCAATATATTTTTTTTTATAAGCAAAGATTTCATATAATGTGAGTACGGAGAAGTGTGCGAACTCTACTAATGTCAAACTAAATTGCCCTAAAAAAATCGTTGTCTACTAAATATTGAGCGTGTGCAGCACAACAAAATGTAATTATATAGTCCTCCAGAATTTATTGAGTTAACTTGGTCATCGTCCGAATCAAGAAATGCTTTTGAAGCACATGGGCAATCTTCATCAACATTATATTTTTCATAGTTGCATTCCTTTTATGCTCTGCAGTTGTCGTTTAAAAGTTCTAAAGCTGGATCCATATTCGTTTCATGACTTTTCTTCCTGAACTTCTTGAATGACAGGAATTCTATTTTCTATATTGTATGTGTCGTTGAAAAAACTACTTATTTCGAGAGTCAAAAATATTTGAGGTTCGGTTCATGGTCGGTTCGTCGGACCCAAAAAACCCGCACCGAACCGGTTCTAAGGGGTTCGGTTCAGGACCGGATTGCAGCGGAGTATTGCCAATGTTGTCGAAATTGGCCTTCAAAGTCAAACCATGTGCGACAATCCATTCTGTTTGTCGGACATTTATAGCCCATCTAATCATTTAGTTAAACATATGCACTAATTATGGAAATTTTGTGGCGTTTTTGTTAGGAGAGCAGACAGCCTCTTATATCTGAAAATCAAGATTAAAATTTATGGGAGGGAAAACTGGATTCCCATTCTAAATTTTTATAGGCTTTTAAAAAGACAACTTCATATATGTTAAGCCAAATAAATATTTATTCAAATATTTGAAGAAAAGTTTATCGTTTAGTGAAATTAACAGAATTATGTTTTATTTCGTTAGGGCACAGTACGTGGTATATCGCGCAATAACTCATTACGTGACATCATTGAAAATTTTCCTCTTTAGGTCGTAGTCGTTATTTCGTTTAGTAAACTATAGCTGGCTAACCTGATTACAATTTTGAAGGTAGGTAATTAATAAACAAAAGTTTTTTAAGTTTTTCATTCCTTCTTGTTTTCAACATGTTTCCTTATGACAGCGTCTTTGATGAAAGCTGCGGGTATCAGTTTTCTCCGTTGAGCAAAGCGTAAGGCTCACGTTTTCCGACAGGGATGAGCGCTGAAAGTGCAACATACGCAACTCCTTTAGGATGGGGCGGAGTCAACCAAGTGAGCCACATCTTCCTTGGACACATATGCAAGGTGCCAAGTGAGTTGAATATGAAGGCTGAGTTTCATCTCATCCTGAAAAAGCGTTGTCCTCCACCTAGACTGTGCCAGCATCGCTCCGCTCAGGTTGTGGCCCCGTATTTATACACTCTCAGCTGTGTGCTCCTTTTTGTTTGCGCAATAAGCCCCGTCTCTTTCTACTTCTCAGATTTTGGCAATGATTGCATGATATGCACATTTGGCAGCTCTTGAACTCTTAGACCAAATTTCAATTGGATATTGTTTACGTAGTTGAAGTGGGTATGCAGTGGGCAGACCAGTTTGAATTCATATTGCATAATTTGGAGAAGTTGAAGGGAGTACAAATGCTTTATTGATGAAGAAGGTTAGGAGACGCTCGACATGTTCATAAGATGTGTGTAGTTAATCTACTCTATAAATACAAGGACTTTAGAGGATACAGAAAGTTAGATAGAAACATCTTAAACCTGCGGGCAATATAGCAAATTTGGCTCCATCTAGTTAGTACAGTGTCTTTGCTTGAATAAGTTAAAATATTAAGGGTATTCAGGCAATTGCACTTACTAACAAAACAGAAAAAGTAAGTATCCTGCAGCGAAATTGTCAACTAGTAACAAAAAAAAAACTGTCCTACAAATAGTTAAAATGCAGTAGAAGTTAACTGGTGGCAAAATAGCGAAATTCGGGTGAATTGGGCAACAATAAATATTAGATTCAAAAGAAATTCGATACAATTCAATACTAACTGGTTGCATACGAATTGGTGATGAGTAGGAATTGAACAGACTAGTCATTAAGGACCACACAAAGGTCAACTGGTATTTAACTGGTGGAAAATGACTGCTGCGCGGACAATTCTCTTCCGCCTATGCCGACTGGCTTTAAACTGGTTGCAAATGGCTGCTGCCGGGGACAATTGTCACCTGCCTATGACATGCCTGTGTAAAATGAATGACTTCAATTCATTGATTTGTATAGGAAGTGCAACCTGTTGCAAGTTTTTACCGACTGCTACATTTCTGATTGTAATATAGACACTTTCTCTGCAGGATAGAGACCTCTGACAACCCAAAACCAAAGAACATGGTACAAAATATATTAAATTTCGTGTTGGATTTTCATTTTTCTGGGGAGAAGTCAATGAAAAGGGTTAATGAACTGATTTTATGTTTAGAAAGTGTATCGCTGCTCGTTTTAACATCTTTTCACACAGCTTCTAGAGCGTTTTGTTGCAAACTTTAAGTGAAGTTGAAGTTCTTTGCCCAAATTTGCTTACAAGTACTATTGAATCAAACGCAGGCAAAATAGCAAAATTCGGGTGAATTGGGGGAAGTCAAAGAAAGAGGGTTAATGAGCTGCTCCTTTTAACATCTTTTCACACAGCTTCTAGAGCGTTTTGTGGCAAAATTTAAGTGAAGTTGAAGTTCTTTGCCCAAATTTCCTTACAAGTTCGAATTTAATTTAATTTTCCCCACTATTAAATCAAACGCAAGAGTATCCCTACTGTTTATTAGCGATATCGATTATCACATTGACATAAATAATCGATATGACAACTGTTTTAGCTACAGCTTGATTTTAAGAAAAAGTACTCAAAAAACTAAATCAACCAGACAAAATCAATTTATTTTATTCTAATATATTTCAATTGAAGCCACTATTAACTCAATACCCTACGGTTGACAGCCGATAACGATTATCAACTTAAGAGTTATCGGTAGCACAACTGTTGTTTTGTTTTCATTTTGTTTGGGCGCAAATTGTGTCCCGCATCTTGTCATGGCACCTAAAAAAAAGATTCCCAAAACTCCCACCCAGTGTAGGGACGCGTCAGCCCTAAAAAAATGGCTACAACAACCGTCTACACCGAAGCGCAAGAAGTAAGTTAAGACGCATGTTCGGATTGTTGATTAAACGTAATACGTATCTTCACAGAGCAGCCGCAGCACAGCAACCGGAGCACCAGCTGCACCACCACCACCACCGTCACGTTTGAAACATTCCGCAAGTCCATAACCAATCTGCCGGATATAGCATTTCAAATACAACGCAATCAAACAGCAGGACATGACAAAACTCTGGATCAGTGCGCCGAGTGGTATTACCAGGCATTCTACAAGGATGTTAATATACGACAACTCTACGAGTTCCACTTGAAGCCCTGTCCCTTGGCCAAACGAAAGAAATTGCTTAGCATGCCCAAACCTTTGGTAACAGATGAAGAGGAGCAGAAGGAGGAAGACGACATGCCGCATCTGACAGCCGATGGAGTTTTGGTCAGAGTGGACAAGTAAGTAAGAAAGTAAGCCAAATAAATGATTGAATACAAGAATCTTCCATACACAGAAGTGGCAAATTTGTATTCCCCGTGCCGTTTGTCATCTTTGAAAGGTACCTGATGAAAAGAAAAGTGTTGCGCTACCTCTTGGGCAAGCTGGATCCAAAGCAGCGTGAAGCCCTACTAAACGATGAGACCTACTGTAAACAGCAAATACGAAAATATTACAATTTCTTTTATATGTTTCCCGAAAGAAGGAGAAAAACTTTCTTTAATTTGGCACCGCCAGATGTGCTCAAGGAATTGCTAAAACCAGGCATACCCGTGGATGAGGAAGCCAATGTAACATTGGATTCACAGTCCGCCAAAGACCGAAGGTAAAGTTAGTTAGACAAACATTTGTAAACATTTTTAAAACAAATTTTCAATTTTAGCATTGTGATATCTGAGCTATCAGAGGGGGAGGAACCCCTAGAGGGTAAGCAGGAAGAACCAAAGCAAAGTAATCCTTTACCCGTAAGCTTTGATGTGTTTGAGAAACATGTAACAAATTTGTATACCATTATTTGGAGCTTAAAAATGAAATTTCCGGAATATATGAGCAAGGAATTTGAACCGGCGGCAGAAGCCTTCTATTTGGAATACTATCAAAACCCAGAAATACGTCAAAAATATCCCATTGAGCTGGGAACTTGTAGTCCCGCTTTGCGTGAACAAATTTTAGCCATACCCTTCAAAAAGGCAGACACAAAACTCAATCAGCCACAACTAAGCCCACCCAGCCTTAGGGATTTGGTTTTGGACCAAGAGCAGACTACACCACCACCAGCTGAGGAGGTGATAGTGGATTTGAGAAAGTAAGTAAGCCAAACTAAGGATTCTAAACCTGATTTCTCTCTCTCTCTCTTACAGAAATGGACGTTTTGCCTTTCCTGTTTCTCTCGAAACTTTTCAGCATTATCTTAACTATGATGAAATAATAAGGCCCCTTCTCAAATCCCGTCTAACTGAAGATGAGTCCCAACTATCTCTTCTATTGGCCAATCCTGAAAATCCTCAGGTCAAGGAAATCTTTAGACGTTACTACAATTCGTTTTATGTTTTTCCTGAAAAGCGTAACAATTATGAATTTAGATTTGATCACGCAAGTCCCCAAATCTTACAAAAATTGCTTAGCCCTGCCAAACCTTTAAATGAAGCCGCTCAAAAATTAAGGGAACAATCACCATTAGCTCCCCAAAAGCCTCCGGAAGTTAACGAAAACCTTAATTACCCCGTGAAATTCCCACAATTTGCCAAATACCTACGCAACTTGAATGAAATTGTACAAAACATGCTTAAATGTCCCAGAGTTTAGCCATAAAACCGCAGAAGAATGTGCCCAGGAGTATTATAAACGTTTCTATTCCTCACCCGAAATACGTGAAAGATTTGAATATCGCCTCAAGCCTTGTCCAGCGGCCATACGCGAAAAGCTTTTAAGTCTGCCTCACCACCAAGAGTTGAATGACTCCATCAAGCCCTCTGTAGTAACCATCAAAGGTGTTACCAAGGAATATCCCGTGGACTTTGACACCTTTATAAAATACATCAACTATGAGGAATTGTTACAACAAGTCAGGAAATCCTATGATAAACAAATTCATCAAATGAATGCACCAGCCTATACGGATTCACAATTGATACGACGATTCTATTATACCTTCTATACGGATGAAAGATTAAGAAGAATGTTCAAGTACAATTTCAATAAGGCTCCAGAGCATTTGAAAAGGAAACTAATGGAATTTGCTAGAGATGTAAAGCCACAAAATGGATTACAGGAAAAGTCTACTGAAAAGCCATTGAGTCCAGCAAAGTCAACTTGTGCTGAGCAGCCCATAAGTGAATCGATGGGAACTTCTAGCTGAGCAGCCTTTAATTGAACCCATTCCAGCTTCTACTGAGCAGCCTTTGATTGAACCAACTCCAAGTTCTACTGAGCAGCCAATAAGTGAACCCATTTCAACTTCTAATGAGCAGCCTTTGATGAAACCAATTCCAGCTTCTATTGAGCCGCCTTTAATTGAACCCATTCCAACTTCTAATGAGCCGCCTGTGGTTGAACCAGTTTTAAGTTCTACGGAACAGCCAATGGATGAACCAATTTCTTCTCAGGAGAAACTGGCAGATGAAATTAGGTAAGTGGATGGTTGTTTTATGATTTGAAACAACCTTTAAATACAAATGTCGAAGCATTTACTTGGCCGAATTTAAGCTTAATTTCTTTGAACGAACGTTTGTTGCTCTTCGTACGTTAAGAAGAAGAAAGAAGGGATATCTCATCTCCTACATAGAAAAGAGACAATTAAAATAACAAATTACAGAGTACATATTTAAGTTTACCTGACACATAACAGCTATATGGCAGAAGCTAAAGCTGTATTGACACTAGTCTGATATCTCTTATTAGTTTCTCTTAACGTCAAAAAAATATTTAAAACACCAAAAAAAAAAATAAAAAAATATTTCCTCTTTAAAAAAACCTCTGGTTAAGCGTAAACACAAAACAAAATACCAAAAACCAAAAAATAAAAAAAAAAAAAAAATACTTGTTTTGTTTTTTCGTTGTGTTTCCACGAACACAAAAAAAAGGATGATAACAAACTCCAAAAAAATTTCTATTTTGGATAATAGAAAAAGAGAAAAATTTTTTATCCTGGTGGGTGTGCTCTTTGGGGGTTTAAAAGTTTTCGCAAAACAACAACGAATTTGCAGTGTGCCATAGGCGGTAGGCCTCCTTCATTTAATTTGTCGTTTGCCTTATGCATATGGAAGCCTTATTACTCACTTTTTTACTTTCGAGCTCTTTTCTTTCCATCTCTTAGCTTAAAAAAGTAAAAAATGCTGTACGATTTGGAGTAACATTCGTGCGCAGAGGCCATGCTAATTTGTATCGTTCCAAAATCTTTCGAAAACACAGATTTTCAACTGATCGTACTCTTAAAATCCTAAAAAAAATAGCTGTTAATTTAAACCCAACCATTTCCATAGATTGTCCAAGACTTGTTTTCATTCACGGCCTAACCCCTCAGTCTTGACTGCCTCCCCGTATCATATGAAGTGTAAATACAGCTTAAGGTCGTGAAATTAGAGGTGTCGTAGAGGTGTAATTTATACATGTATTTAGTAAGCAAGGCTTGCTGACTGTTGCTTGGTCGCTCTGAGGTGTTCGCTCTTGTCTTGGTACCTTTTTTTCTTAGCTTGAGTAGGAACGCTACATTTATTATACGGCGGAGCCTCCACCACAATGGTCCCACTTAATGACCGCATTATGCTGTTTTGATTTACGCCTTAAAAAAATTATTTGTGGAACTTAAAACTTTTAATATCAGGTTTATTCATAACCGAAAATTTGTGTGTGGATTATTCAACTAAAACTGTAAAGGCTTCCTCAAAATGTACTCAAATTTGGTAACTTGGTAAACGTAAAGTGATCAAAGATTCTAGGTAATTAGTAAAACGGCGCCCTAGAAGAAACGAGCGAACCAGTAGGGGAGAATTGAAGTTCTAAACACTATGAGGGTTCTGAGCCACCCAAATATTGGCCACAAAAAACACAATATTCATCTTTTTGTTTTAGTAAGTGTCTCCCTTCTAATTACCTAACTTTTGGCAAAGGGAACCTATCGGTCAACACGTTCTTTAAGTTTGTGCATTAGAAGCGATTTTTTTCAAATTTTTTTTCATTTTTGACATTAATATTAATTAAAATTTTCATATCGCCAAAAGTAAGTATGAAGGAATATCTTTGGTCAATTGTCTTTTGATAGAAATATGAATTTAAATAGAGGAAAGCTAACCTCGGCTCGACCGAAGTTTATATACCCTTGGAGCATGGTATATTCCTGCCAGTTTTTATATGGCTTTTCCAAAATTGTGTTGAGACAGATAATATTTACAACTGGAACGTACAAGGCTTTACCATTTCAAACAAAAAGTTTTTCTCACTAAACTATTTTCAACCGATCATTCTATAGCCGCCATATGCTATAGTCATCCGATTGGATCCAGACTTGACACAATTATGTGTTGGCATATCGTATTGATCAGTAACGAGTTTAGGAGCGATAGCATTAAAAACAAAAAGTTTTCATACTAAGACTTTTTTCAGACCTATCTTTTTTTTCTGGCAGCTATACTTTATAGTTGCCCGATTTTCATAAAACTTGCTGAAATTATGTGAAAGCATAAAGAACTTATAATTACGAGCTTCGGACACGTTTGCATGGAAAACAAAAAAGTTTTTCTCACTAAAACTAGTTTTTCAACCGATCGTTCCTATGACAGCTATATGCTATAGTCATCCGATCCGGCCGGTTCCGACAAATGTGCAGCGTATTTGTACCAAAAGACTTCGTGCAAAGTTTGGTTACGATAGCTTTAAAACTGACGGAGGAGATAGCATAAAACAGACGAGACGGACGGACTGACGGACATGGCTATACAACTCAGCTCGTCATGCTGATCAAGAATATATATACATTATGTGGTCGGAGATGCTTCCTTCTGTGCGTTACAAACATCCGGGGAGATTTGGAGGGGGGTGTTTTGTGAGCCACTTTGTAAAATAGTCGGTTTTCGACTTGCAAAGAGAATATTGCAATGATGCGCAATAAATCAGAAAAAACGGTTCCAAAAGAAGTAAAAAAACAAAAGGTGTGGTATCGTTAAAACATACGAGACTTTGATGTGAAACATGATTTAAGAGCCGTTTAGGGGCTGTTTAAGAGCTGTTTAATCAATTTCAATTCACTGTTTAGTCGCTGTCAAGTCACTGTCAAGTCACTGCTTATTCACTGTCTAGTGGCAGTCAAGTCACTGCTTAGTCACTGTTAAGTCACTTCCTCTTTCCCCACTTTCACTCCTCCCCAAAATATGCAAGACGTCAGTGTCACGTGACGCTGAAAGCTAATTTTACTTCTAAAATCTTCCGTACCGAAATTAAAGATGTTACACATCAAAAACATTAAAAAAGGAAAACAAAAGATCAGCTAACAGTAACAAAAAGTGCTCATATATATTCTTCTCTTTTCATTTCTTTAATATTTTTTTTTAATTCAGAATATTAGAAAAATGGTAAAGTTTCTATTTAATAAAAAATAACTGCTTAAAAACACGAATTTTTACTTTTAAATAGGTATTGGCAATACAACCTCCCACAAATTTTCGAAATGTCAAAAAACCACTTTTTCAATGTAAATGAAAAAACGCCAAAAATTCGTTTTAGGGCAATGATGAGGAAATATAC
This sequence comes from Lordiphosa stackelbergi, assembly GCA_018904235.1. Classification (NCBI taxonomy): domain Eukaryota; kingdom Metazoa; phylum Arthropoda; class Insecta; order Diptera; family Drosophilidae; genus Lordiphosa; species Lordiphosa stackelbergi. Next base: position 15,923 of record JAEIFU010003242.1, on the reverse strand, counting down.
ATGCAAATACTTTTAACTCAAATACAAAATTTAAAGAACAGAAAAAAATTTTTCATTTTTGGCGAAGTTATGTTTTTGAAAAACAAAACTATGATCACCCCTAGATATTGTTCTGGAGGAGGAAGTTCTTAAATGATTTTAAAATATGATTTGAGTGTGGACCTATTGCGGACTCCACTCCGAATAGCAATGCAAAAGGAATTTGTGTACCTAATTTCAATGATTGTTGTGCCTGCACCACAGTTTGCCGTACGTACTTGACTTAAAGAGTGTTTTGGTACAACTCTAACATACTCAAACTCGAATATTGTTTAAATTAGATGACTTGGTTCAGGAGTTGAAATCGCATTTCAATAAAAGTATCCTATTCTTTACTTTTTGCAAAATAAATTAAAATTCCGAATTAGGTTAGGTAAAATATACACAAAATATGAACGAACGCGGAGAGAGTGTATTAGACAAGTACGAAAATAAAGCGCCGTGAAATTGCTTTTACCAAATCGCTTCAAACTCTGGCGAGCAATGCTATTTCGGTTCGTACTGAGACAAAAAATGATCTAAATACAAAAACATATACCCTACTCATGAGGATACATTTCAGAAACTGCTCTAACCCAAATCTAAAAGCTAGATACACCAGTTTTGAATGTACAAACTTGATTCGTAATTCATTGTACTTGCGAAATCTAACTAATCTTTAAGGGCCGAGAATATGTCTATTCTAGATAGCTTTTATGTGACAGATAAACTTAGATTTTGCTGTGTTATTTGTTAGTTTCTGAGACAAACATACTTATGACATAGAGCTATCTGTAGAAGATGAGAAATCAAACCTATATCTCAATAAGATCGAACAAAAAACCTGAAATTTATGCAAGAAACTATTTTAATTGGTTTTTAAATCTCTTTCAGCGATCTTCCTGATGACATATCCGAGGGCGAAGTAATTGTGGAATGTGGCAGGTAACTCTAACTTTACAAAAATGTATCTCTTGACATTTCTAAAGCAATTTCCCTTTTCATTTCAAGCACTGGTCGTTTCAAGTTTCCCGTTTCAATTGATGTATTTAAACAATACATCAACTATGATGAAATAATTCGCTCCCTACTCTTGGAAACCACACAAGATGAAGCAGAAATTTCTGCCTTGTTAGCCAATCCCGAAAATACTCAATGTCACAAACTATTTCGTCACTATTATGTTTCATTCTATGTCTTTCCTGACATGCGACGACGTTATAAATATCATTTCCATTGCACAGATGTAGAAATATTGCAAAAACTTCTAAGTTTGGCCATGCCTTTGAATGAAATGGCAAACGAAACATTGACAAATGTCAATCCACCAGCAGAGCAAAGAATTTTCCATGGCCCCGTCACATTTAAGACTTTTAAAAGTTATGTGAAAAATCTGGATGAAATTGTGGAGCAAATGTTACTCTGCGATGAGTATAAAACTAAAACAAAAGAAGAGTGTGCAGAGGAATATTACAAAGGTTTCTATACTTCCGAAGAGATGCGTAAAAGGTTTAACTATAAACTCAAACCTTGTCCATCTAGAATGAAGGAAAAACTACTCAAGTTAACTGAAGAGCCAATTATAATAAAAGTTCAGAATGTAAGCTATGAGTTTCCAGTGACTCTGGAGACTTTTGCAAAGTATATCAACTGTGAAGAGTTGGAGACAGAGCAAACCACAATGGAAAATTTGTATTATACTTTCTATACAAATGGGAATCAGAGGCTAATGTATAAGTATGATTTCAATGAAGCTCCAGAGGAATTGCAGGAGAAACTAAAGAAATTTGCTTTGCCAGTTGGCCCAGAAAAAGGGTAGGATAATTTGTAGAATGTTTTTTTTTAAAGGAAGTAAACTTAATATGTATTTTGCAGCAGTTTACCGACAGCAAATGAGACTGAACTGGTTACTGAACTGCAGATTGAACCCACTAAGAGGTAAGTCTAAGCTGAATTAAAATCTTTTGTGATTTCAAAGCTTGATCAATTTTCTTTTTTTTATATGTAAAGCAGCCCAGAATTGATGAAACGGAATGGAGAAGACGAAGTTGATACAGAAACTGAAGCAATGGACTCTACACAGTTGGTTTCAGAGGACAGTAGTCCTGTGGTTGTTACAGAGATTGTCAACCAGGTTGAGTTATATGCAGCCAGAAGAGCAGAACTTGCTGGGTAAGCAATTTATTAAGTAAGAGGTTGATGCCTTTGGAGGTACTTTAATCGACACAAATTGGGGATCGAAAAAAGTACAGTACCTCTTAAGAAATCAACCATAAGTTTTCCTATAGCCAGACTTAAACCTAACTCTTCTCCTTTCTCGCTTAGAAAAATCAAACTAAATGTGGTTAACTATGCGCCACCCGAAAGACTTCAGAAAGAAGTAGCCAAGAGCTTATCAATAATCGATTTAAGCGAAGAACTCGTTACATCTCAGAAAGCGGCGAGTGTTGAAACTGAATCTACAAGTTCAAGTTCAAGTGAAATAAGTGAGTCTTTGACCACATCTACGAGTACTCTTACTAAGCCAGCAAAAGCCACAGAAGAAAGCTCGTCAATGGCAAAATCTCTAAATAAACCAACGAGTACCACAGTATTAAGTGCCAAGCCAGCGAGTATAACAGCTGAGAGCAGAACAGAAGAAATCTCAACAAAAAGTAATGCTCTAAGTAAACCAACGAGTGCCAAACCTGCAAGTAAAACACTAGAAATCGCTTCAATAAGTGAATCTATAACTAAACCAGCGAGTACGACAGAAGCAAGTGCCATTTCACAGAGCGAATCAACAGAAAACACTTCAACAATTAAATCTGCTAATAACCCAACAAGTAAAACAACAGAAGAAAGTACATCACAAAGTAAACCTGTTAAAAAACCCACATTAAGTGCCAAACCGGCGAGTCAAGCAGAAGAAAGGCCCGTATTACATAAATCTGTGAATAAACCAGCGAGTAGCACATTTGTAAGCCCAACACGAAGTAACTCAGCTAATAAACCATTAAATACCAAAGCAGTAAGTGCAAAACCGGCGAGTGAAACTGTGAAACCAACGAGTACCACAGCTGTTAGTAAGAAATCGACGAGCAAAACACAAAAAACTGCGTTTACCCAAGCTGTCAGTGCCAAACTGGCTGAAGCAAGCGCTTTATCAAGTAATTCCACAAAAGAAAGTACTCAAATGGCGAGTGAAGCAAAGGAAGCTGTGAATAAGCCAGCGAGTACCACAGCGGTTAGTGCAAAACCAGCGAGTGAAACGGTACACACCACTTCCATGAGTAAATCTCCCAATAAATCGACGAGTAAAGCACAGAAAACTGCGTGTACCGCAGCTGTCATGGCGAATCCAGCTGAAGCAAGCACTTCATCAAGTAATTCCACAAAAATAAGTCCTCAACCGGCGAGTAGATCGAAGGAAGCTGTAAATAAGCCAGCGAGTACCACAGCGGTTAGTGCAAAACCAGCAAGCGAAACGGTAGAAACGGTAGAATCAACGATTAACACAAACGTAACTGCGAAAACAACGAGTAAAGTACAGAAAACTGCGTGTACCACAGCTGTCATGGCGAATCCAGCTGAAGCAAGCACTTTATCAAGTAAAGTAAGACCGCAACCGGCGAGTGGATCGAAGGAAGCTCTGAATAAGCCAGCGAGTACCCCAGCGGTTAGTGCAAAACCGGCGAGTGAAACGGTAGAAACTACTTCCATAAGTAAATCTATCAATAAACCAACGAGTAACACAACCGTAAGTGCGCAAACGACGAGCATAGCAGAGAAACCTAAGTGCACCACAGCTGGTAGTACAAAACCGGCTGAAACAAGCACTTTATCAAGTAATTCCACAAGAGTAAGTCCTCAAGCGGCGAGTAAAGCAGAGGAAATTGCGAATAAGCCAGCGAGTACCACAGCGATTAGTGCAAAACCGGCGAGTGAAACGGTAGACACCCCATCCATAAGTAAATCTATCAATAAATCAACGAGTACCACAGCTGTCAGTGCGAAACCGGCGAGTAAAGAAGAGAACATTGTGAGTAAACCAACTAGTACCACAACAGTAAGTTCAAATCCGCCGAGTGAACCTAAAAAAAGCACAGTATTACTTAAACCTGTGAACAAACCGGCGAGTAGCACAGAAGTAAGCCCAAAACGAAGTAAATCTGTACATAAACCAGCAAGTACCAATGCGGTTAATACAAAAACGGCGAGTGAAACTGCAGCTAGCACTCTAACGAGTGAAACTGCAGCTAGCACTCTAACGAGCAAAACTGTTAATAAACCAACGAGTAGCATAAAATCAAGCCTAAAACCGACGCTAAAAACATTAGTTAATAAACCAAGTGCGAAACTGGCGAGTAAAACTGAGAAATCGTTGCCTAAGCCCACGAGTGCCATAGCAGTAAGTGCGAAACCGGCAAGTGAAACTGAAGCAAGCACTTTAACAAGTAAATCTGTTAATAAACCAACGAGTACCATAAAAGCCAGTGTGACACCGGCGAGTAAAGCAGAAATAACTACGAGTACCACAGCAGTAAGTGAAAAGCCGGCGAGTAAAGCAGAGATAACTACGAGTACCACAGCAGTAAGTGAAAAGCCGGCGAGTAAAGCAGAGATAACTACGAGTACCGCAGCAGTAAGTCAAAAACCAGCGAGTATAGCTGAAGAAAGAGCTAAAACTCTTAATAAACCAACGTGTAACAAAAAACTAATTGTAAAACTGGCGAGTATAACCGAGAAAACGTTGGCTAAGCTAATGAAAACGGCGAGTGGAACTAAAGCTGGCACTTTAACAAGCAAAACTGTTAATAAACCAACGAGTACCATAAAATCAAAAACAAAACCGGCGAGTAAGGCAAATGAATCTACAAATACCACAGCAGTAAGTGCGAAAACAGCGAGTGGAACTGAAGCAACTAACAAACCAACGAGTAACACCACACTCAGAGCTAAACCGGCGAGTGAAGCAGAGAAAACTGTGAAAACCTCGGCAGTAACTGAAGCAACGAGTAACACCACACTCAAAGCTAAACCGGCGAGTAAAGCAGAAGCCAGCTTTAGAACTAGAAGGAGAGACTTTAACTCCTCCTCCCCCTCAAGTTTCCTGGAAGCAGAAAAACTCTTTTTCGCCCCCTTAACAAAGGTAAGTTAAACAAAAATCCATCTAAAACAATTGGATAAACTTTTTTTTCATACCCAGGAACACAAATTGTCAACTTTGCTCCTTCAAAGTCAAGGCCTAATGAGTACAATTTGGCGTATACTCTCCGACCTGAGTTTGTCTGAATTTAAGGAATTCACCCACATACACAATGCCTCAACGCTCTATGCGAATGAAGCTACTTTAAACCGATGCTACGAACATGTTGTACGTGAGGGATATTGGCCAATTAATTTGTATGTGGAACTTGGGATGTTGCGACAGCTTTTATGGAGCAAAGGAGTTTTTGTAAACAAATTAGACTTGAGTCAAGTGTCTCCAAAGATATTGCATTGGCGCGATTTGATGTTGTTTACCAATTTTGATGATATTTGTGAACTCAACTATTGGGATCGTACCAGAGAGACGTTGGATAGTGTGGAGGATTTGTTTAAGGAACGTAATCACTTTTATGAGATGTGTTGGTGGCATGATCAATGGTTACGTAAAGTTCCGGTGATAACAGATGAAAAACTTAATGAACCCTTGAACTGTGAGGCGGTGATACCAGTTTTGACTGTGGAAAGTGAGTAACGTGTGTACAGAATACAGAAAAACAAGAATGGGATTTTGATGATCCATTGGATGATGTTTTGGTATACATTTTGATACCGTTTTGGGATCCATTGGATCTTGTCAAAGATGAGATAAAAACTGTCCATTCTAACTGTTGAAAAATAATCTTTTTCATATCTTTTGGATCTTTATGAAATATCCTTGTGATTTTTTTTAATAACCATTTGATCTTGATGACATATCCCTTGGATCTTTTGTAAATATCCATTTGATCTTAATGATATTGGAATTAAATTAACTTGTTTTTCTTTCAGGGCCACTCTGTCTAGAGCCAGTTATAACAGAATCACCAGAGGCATTAGACTTGGAAGATGAGGAATCTAGTTGCCCATCCACTCAGCTGAATGTATCCAATTTTGTGGATGTAGATATTGTGACTGCAGCCACTCAACTACCCGAAACTCAAACTGATCCGCTTTTTGAAGAATCCATTCTGATGGCACAGCCCACCATAACAAAAGCACCACCCATAGCCATTAAAGAGGAACCCATCAAGTTTTTGAATCATTTGCGCTTTACACTGACTAGCAATAGCGAAGGCAGCAATGAAGACTACGCCTGTGAGCCCATAACAAGCGAAGAGCAAATAATTAACCTAATTGATGAGGAAGAGGAGAAAGCCATAGACAAATTGGCTTGCTTTAGACGTCCGCCAGAGGAAAAGCAAGAGGCTGTTGCTGTTGTGCCCTTGACACAGTTAGAAGAAAAGGAGTCGCCAGATTTTGAGAATCTTCTAACACAGGTATTGAGCTTGGATGAGGAATTGGAGAAGGAAGCGGCAGTCAATGAAACAACTCATATAGATGAGACCCCCGAAAACTTGGAGTTGCCAGTGCCACAGCCAGCTGCAACTGCTTTTGAGAATCTACTAACACAGGTTTTAAACTTGGATGAGGAATTGGAGAAAGAGACTCAGACTCCGGAAAAAGCTGAATTACCTCAAGCCTGCTCAACACAAGAAAACGCTCCTTCAGAGACAGAATTACCTCAAGTGGTGCCACAGACATCGCCTCAAGCCTGCTCAACACAAGAAAACGCTGCTGTGTCAGCTCCTCCTGACACAGATTTACCTAAAGTGTTGCCACAAATATCGCCTTTAACCAAACCCTTTACTCTAAAGCTAAAGCGTACAACTGCCTTATCAAATCCCAGCAAAAGGCCACGTTTGGATAAAGATTTGGTACCCCAGTTGAGACATGAGTTTCGTGCTTTGCCTCTCAATGCCATGGTACGCATTGAGTGCAATTCTTCCAAATCTACCTCTACACAGGCACAGCAGCAGCAGCCCCCCTCAATTGACCGCCTCTCAGGACTTTGCCACGGGTAATACCTTGCTTGAGTCTACCCAGTTGCAGGCCCTTTTGGATTGTCCAAATATCAATCTACGCAAGGTAAATGAACTTGTGTTTAATCATGTAAGCAATCTGCAAAGCCAGTTTATCTTCCACCGGCTAGAGCGTTATCTTTACTTTCGTTCACTCACCACGGCTCACATAACCGAACATTCCCTCAATAGCCATGCCTTGGGTCGACCCTATCAACAGGCTTTACTCAAAATTAATGGCCGAAATTGTCATGTAAACGGTCCCCTTTTGCAGACTCTTTTCCCCCACACCACACCCACTTTGTTGGGTGATTTGCAGCGTTTGCTCTGGGATTTGGGGGAATTTAATTACAATTGCCGCCGGCGTGGTTGCCTAGAGCAGACCCACGATCTACGCACTCGTGTTTTAACCATTTTTATGGAAGTGGCTCCCAGATTTGGACACTTTCGTTTGCTATACGAGAACGAGACACGTGAATGGGCCGTTTGTAGTTTAATCTCTGGCCAGAATGAAGAAGTCGGAAGTGTCAGACCATGCTGTGATATGACTAAGGCCATAAGCCCCCACATTCTAGAGCGTATGGCCCAAATGAAGCGATTGCTGTGAGAAATTATTTATTATTATATTTGCATTTTGTTTAATAAAAGTTGAATTATCTAACACATTTTTTTTTGGTTCTCTGTTTTGTTTGTATCTTTGCAGAGAACGCCGGCAGCAGCAAGAAAAGCTAAACAGCATGACAATTGAAATTTGTTACTTTCTTCTATTTTTTGTTAGAAATTGTTAAATAAAACAGGATGAGATTACATTTTGTTGATCAATTTTAAGAGGGGGGAAATAAAGAGGCAATGCGTCGAATACTACCCCTTCAAAAGAAACGACCTATGTCTAGGCCAAAGGGCTTAAAAAACCTTTGGGCTCTATGCTCTCTACTTGGGGAACCCTGGTCTAGACAACACCTCTGGATGGCTTCTTTTCTTTAAAATCGAAGGCGATCATATCCCCAAGTTCTGTCAATTTACAAGCCAGGTATGAGAAGGACAGTTTTGATCCGTACTGCTCAGTAACCCAGACCAAGGTATACTAAACAAGGTAGGCTCACTCGCTCTCTCACAACTCCTTATATTTGTGTCAAAGAGAGCGAGATCGAGAGAGTAATATATTTCAATACAAAACCTACTAAGCTACTAAGTAAAACACAAAAAATTCGTCCGCGGAGATGCTTTGCTTACAACAGTTGTCAAGAGAGCGAGAGAGTGAGTAGGCCTACCTTGTTAAGTATACCTTGACCCAGACTGAACTGCTCTCTCCCACATAGCCACATCCGAGCATTATAATTTGTTGAGTGACAGTCTTCTCACAGGACTGGATTAAGACCTCTCCGCGATCTTCTTTAAATGGGCAACGTTCCTCGTCATCGTCTTCGTCCCATCTGACACCTGTACGATGTTTCCTGTTCTCTGTAGCACTCTGTATTCGGTGACATTAAAGCAGTGGTGCCCAAACCCACACTATCAAGCTTTGCATTTGTGTGTGTAGCAGCGAAACGTGAAGTAAACGTCATGACTGTCAAACATGAGAAAAAGCAAAAAACAAATGCACGACAATCGTGAGAAAGCAAGCCGCCGAGCGTGCTATTTATAGAACACACGTATTCTCTCTCTCTATGCCTATGTCGGCTGCGACGCCGGCGGAAATTATGAGTTCCTATCACATGGGATAGGCTTTTGGCATTTTGGGCACCACTGCATTTAAGTTTGAAGTCAACATGCTAGGGAAAACTGTGTTCTTGACCACGATCCTGTCTCCCACTTCAATAGCATTCTCTTTTGCCCCTCGATTTCTATCGGCTACAGTCTTCCCTTTTTGTTTCCGAATTAGGTCGTTGTCCTTTTCTGCCGAATCCATGTATTCCCCCAGAAGGTCTTGAATACTAGATATCTTGTTTTAAAAAAAAAAAAAAAAAAAAAACAAAAATAAAAATTCAATGAAATCTTTATTTGAATCGATAGTACGGTCCGTATAATTTAATATTTGAAGAATATTTCATGCAAATGTTGACCGTGACTGCGCCTGCCCCAAATGGTCCATCCGCTTAGTCCAGTTTTGGCATACTCTTTCCAACATTTCGGCCGGTATCTCACGAATAAATGCTTCAATGTTGTCTTCTTTGTCTGTATAGACATGAGCTTTAACATAGCCGCACAAAAAAATAGTTTAAAATGTTCACCGAACTCGCCTCTCAATAAGTCCATTGTTGCGCGTGCTGTGTGGCATGTGGCACCGTCTTGTTGAAACCACATGTCAGGCAAGTCAAGCTCTTGCATTTTGGGCAAAAAAAGTTGGATTTCATCTCACGGTATCGCTCACCATTCACAGTTACGTTACGATTCGCATCATCTTTGAAGAAGTACGGTCCAATGATGCCACCAGCCCATAAACCGCACCAAACTGTGACTTTTAGCTCTTGCAATGCTTCTGGCTGATATTCACTCCAAAATCGACAATTCTGCTTATTTACGTACCCATTGAGCCAAAAGTGAGCTTCGTCGCTGAACACAATTTTTCGGTGAAAAAGTGGATCTTCGGCCAACTTTCCAAGAGCCCATTCACCAAAAATTCTACGTTACGGTAGGTCGATCGGTTTCAATTTTTACACCAGCTGTATTTTAAAAGGCTTCACACCTAAATACTTCCGCAAAATTTTCCACGTTGTTGAGTAACAGAGGCACAATTGCTGCGAACGGCGACGAATCGATAATTGATGGTCATCATTAACACTGGCATATACAGATGCACTCTACGTAAGCGTGTTGGTGGTTTAATGTCCAACAATGTAAATTTGGTGCGAAATTTAGTCACAATAGCCCGAATAGCCGCTTCAGTGGGTCGACGACCATAAAATGGAAGAAGCGCGCGATGAACTTTCCTAACAGAGCACGCATTTTGTTAATAAATTTCAATAATTTGCAAGCGTTGTTCGTTTGTAAGACGATTCATGGTTAAACTATAGACCAAACTGAAGATGTTTGACAGTGAAACAAAACACGAAACGTGCGTGAGCTGTTTAAACCAGTGTAGAGTGTAGTGAGTTACTTTTCTGTGAAAATAATGTAAAACTATTTTGTTTTTTATATTTAATTCGTGGAATAATTTCTATAAAACAAACTTAGAGGTGAAAAGTCAAGAAAATACAAGGGTTGATAACAGAGAGGTACCGAGAAACTTGCATTTGTGCGGGGGCTATAAAAGCCGAGCGTATTTTACATTTGGCATCAGATGTTGACTGCAAATCTAGTAGCCTTCACACCTATACCATGAAGCTCCTATTGCTTGGCGTTGCTGTTATGCTGGGTCTCTTGGCTGTGGCTAATGGTGAGTTTTTCCTGACGGGCTGATACTGTGTGCGAGGATTACTAATCTTGAAAATTGTTTTTTTGTCTTATAGCTAACCCTTCTCCTGTGGAACGAATATGAGGACGAAATTCTCTTAAAATTATGTGCAAAATTTGAAGCAGCGCAGCAAACGAAATAAATTTTTTCGGATCTCTGATTCGTGGGAATTTAACCAAGATTTGTTTATATTATACCCTTCGGTATGTCTGGTGGCGATAGCTACTTGCACTACTTTCATGGACTACTTACTGGTGGCGATCGCCACCTAATCGCTTTACAAGTAAGTACTGCAGTGAGTACCCACGATAGGGTACCGACCATAGTACCCTTTTGGTAAAGCGACTTCACTCCCAAGGTAAACGGCGCGTTGCGACGCACACAGACTCAGGTAGACGGAGATCTGCCGAATGTTGTTTTTGATTTTACACTTGCGATGCAATGACAAAATGCAAAATATTAATATCAATACGTGAACCGAAAAATAGCCTCTAGAAAGAAGGTGCTGAGAACCTTTGGAAATTCAACATTTTTTCATAATATAAGGTCTCTAAAATAGCTTTGCAGACCTGTATCAGGCCTGTTCCCGTTTTCGATTTCGATCAAATCATGTGGAATCGGAATGGATAGCTATTCCCGTTTCGAAAAACGATCAAATTATTCGGTTTTAAAAATTCTGCCTTTTGAGTGAGTGAAATGAAAAGTAATTGACAAATATTTATGTCAACGGTTATATTTTTATCTATCAATATTTTTATATTAATATGTCTTATTTTGAGAATATTTTTAAGTAACCATAAAAATATTGGGCATTCAATTTGATTTAAAAATAATTATTTTAAAGTTGTACCCCAGAAATTGCATGTAAAAAAAAAGCAAAAACGATCGAAATGAAACCGAGCTGTTCGCAATTCCGCATCAGCGCATGCGCAGAGCTGATCGAAATTGTTTATGTTACCATTGCTGAATTATAGTTCGAAAACGATTCGAACTTTCATTGAAAAGAAAATCGATTTCTATTTCACTCGGAAACGGGAACATCAAATGAAAACGATTCGGAAATACAATCGTTTTACTTTTTAAATCAACTCGGAAATGGGAACAGACCTGATAATAGCTAAAAAATCACCCTTTTAGTTTGAAGTCGAAATTTTCATCTTTTGAGGCATAAAACCCATTTTTTCGATTCCACTTCGTTAAGGCAGCGCTGTGTATGCCTTTGTTTACAGGCTCCAAGTCTTATTTTTCGTTTAGAGGCGCCTCTCTGTCGCACAAACAATTCCCAAATCCTTGCCTACCTGCGCACAAGCAGACGGCGCAACAAGTGTACGAAATATATTTATTAGTTAAGCTACTCACCAGTTATAATTACGAACCACCGGACCAAGGTGTTTGCTTTAAATCGTGATTCCCATTGATGACGCTCAAATTAGAGATGGGCGAGTGAAGGATTTTCAAAAGCACAACACATACACACTAAAAAGTATAAATGTTTTTAAAAGAAAATTACGGCAAGGTATGAAGGTGGCCGTAACTATATTAAACACTCGAAAATTTTAACCAAAACGCAAATACCGCCGTCTTCGAGTCTACACTTTTGGTTTGCAATACAATATAAACAAACAAATAACGAGCAAAATCGCCACAAAACCCGAAGCTAAGTTCACACATACAACGTTTATGATTACGTTTACGATTTCTTGAATTTGCAAAAATCAAATTTGTTTCTGTTTATGCAGCTTTTGTAAATTCACAAAAATGATCAGCGCACATATGAGAAATCAAAAGATCTGGCAACACCAACGCAACGCTAAGGCCGTCCGCATCCGTTGTGGTATGCACACATATTGAGTACCCACTGTAAGTGGTATAAAGTAACACTTATACTCTAACACTTTGTTGTAGTACATGATCCTTATAGATATGCAGCGTTAGCATATTTGTCATTTACCATTCCACGACGTGAATATAACATTTTCGTCTCTAAAAGTTGCAACATAGCTGAGTAAGCATAAACATATGTATACATAGCAGCCGTTTACGCTGCCGGCGTCGCTGACTGGATAGCTGGTCAATATGTTCAATGTTCAATATTCAAAAAAATCAGAAGCAATCTATGCTCAGAACCAAGACGATCTCCGCTCCCTCTTTAAATCATAACGTCTCGTATCGTAGCGATTTAACATACAAATGCCGTACGATTTGATGTCGCACACTTGAATTTGAAAAGTTAATTTAAGAAGTAAACATTTTACCCCTCCGCCCTTTTATGCAGACTTTAGTACTTGTACAAGCATTTGTGGATACCAAAGTGAGAATAACAGTGGAAGCATTAAAGGTGGCATCGCCTGCTGCACGCACGTTGTTATGATTATTATAACAAAATTCATTATCATAAATAACGTTTGTTTTGTACATAAAGCGCTACGATGACGCATACGAGCCGTATCGTATTGTTGCGCGTCGGCATTTCTTCAAATACATTTATAACATTCTGCTAGTTAACATACACCATCGATAACATCTATCGATTGTAGGCTCACTTAACATTTCTATCGAATCGGTCTCGACCTGAACAGCTGTTGTTGTGTTTTTCTTTTAGTTTAATAACCATTTATAAAATTAATGTGCTAATTTAAACAAAATTGTGAATGTCAATAAAATCTTTTGATGCTAGCGGTGCTTTTGCTATGCAACTAAGTAAGTTGAGATATTAAATTTAAATGTATATTACAAAAAAAAAAACAACAAGCAAACGCATACCACAACAGTCGCCACTTTTGGCTAATTCCCAAAATTAGATTAATAATTTTATAATATATAGCCTGCCTGTCGCCTGACCCAGTGAAATTAATAACTTTTTAATGAGCATTAGAGTGGGGCTGATGCCACTGATGGAATCCCAGTTTGATGGTGGTGGATGGCAGGGCTTGCGTGCTACCATGTCAGCTCCGGCTCATTATCAAATTATTGGGTTAACAATTGCCTATATGGAATATGCTTGTAATTTGTAATGAACTGAAACTGTGTGTTAATTGGCCTAAGCAGAAGGGCGAGCTTGCCTGAGCCCTGAGAAATGGCTGAGAGGGTAGAGTGGGCGGGATTGAAGGCCAAATGCAGTTAAAGTCTGCCAAGGCACAAAGGAGAGTTTGCTAGAGATCACCCTATCGTAGGTACTTACTGCAGTACTTACTTGTGAAGCGATTAGGTGGCGATAGCCAACAGTAAGTAGTCCATGTAAGTAGTAGCTATCGCCACCAGCCATACCGAAGGGTATAATATAAACAAATCTTGGTTAAATTCTCACGAATCAGAGATCCGAAAATATTTATTTCGTTTGCAGCGCTGCTTCAAATATTGCACATAATTTTAAGAGAGGACATCATGAATATCGTCCTCTTATCTGCAACCATCGCATGTGTGGTTAGCTATAAGACAACAAAACAATTTTCAAGATTACTAATCCTCACCCAGGATTCATCCGTCAAGAGAAGCTCACCATTAGCCAGAGCCAAGAGACTCAGCACTACAGCAACGCCAAGCAATAGAATCTTCATGGTATAGGTGTGGAGGCTACTAGATTTGCAGTCAACAACTGATGCCAAATGTAGAAAACACTCGGCTTTTATAGCCCCCGCACAAATGCAAGTTTCTCGGTACCTCTCTGTTATCAACCCTTGCATTTTCTTGACTTTTCACCTCTAAGTTTGTTTTATAGAAATTATTCCACGAATTAAATATAAAAAACAAAATAGTTTTACATTATTTTCACAGAAAAGTAACTCACTCCTGAATGGTCTTCTCATAAATTACGTAAAGAAAATTTATATGAAAATACACTCTGACTTTAAGGCCCCGCTCTTGTTGACAATCGGTGATTTGTTCTCTTAATAATCCGTTATGTATTCTTTCTTCAAAAGTTTTATAAGGAATTGAGTAAGCTTTTTATTACTTGAACGGCTTAGTACTCTTTATATTCTGCAATTGATTATGTTTTTTTTAACTTTATCAAGGGCCCCAATTTCTGAAACGCTTGCCAGTTTTTAAAAAGTCATTGGTAGAGGATCTTCTAGTGATACAACCATATTTCAATTCAAATTGGCGCTTCCCCTTTTTCCCCACCCTCTCCTTCACAGGCCCCTCCCACTTCTAACGCTCTCCACTCTTTCCCGTCCCGTCTCATTCGTCTACCGCTCCCTCTTCCTGCGCCCTCCTCTCTTTACAGTCTCTCTTATTAATTGCTATTTCATATCTCTCATAGCAGCTATCATTTGTCTCAGAGAGCTTAGACAACAAAAGCTTTTTAAAAGCTTTTAATTCAGCATACAATAAAATCACTCTCTCCCGTGCTCTTAGCAAAACAGCTTAACACAATGTTGCCTGAACGCAATTGCTCATTTATTTGCCCCATACAAACTTTTCTTTGGCGTTTTAACCCACTTCGCGGAAATATTTTCAAAATTTTCTTTCTCTGTGCGCGCCTGCATAACTAAACGAGAGTCTATGCCAAATCTTAGATCTCTAGGCTAAGCAGTTTTGGCTAAGGGTTGATAATATCGACCAAAAACTTAATTTTACAGGAGAGGCTTATTTCTACTTTTCGTTGCGATGGCTGGCAACATCACTACCAATCTTCAGATGTGCAATATTTATCAATAACTAATAAATATATTATTCCTAATAACTGATTTTTGGCACATACGATGTTTTTGCCCACCAATTTTTAAGTGCATCATCAAGTTTGGCACTTACGATAATTTGTAAAATAGCTCAAACTGTACAAAATACATAAAAACGAGAAAGGCAAAGGTAACTTCGTCTGTACAGAAGTATACATGAAATAGCTTGTATAAAAGGTTGGGGAGGACCAAACTCAAAAAAAAAAAAAAAAAAAAAAACAAGAACGTTTTTAAAAAGTAATATTATGAAAAAAACCAATTTTCTCACTAAAACCCATTTTCAAATAGTGGGACTACAAGAAGTAGTACGGTCGGTTCCGACAATTAGCAGGTTGAGTAAAAGAAGACTCTGTGCAAAGTTTCAGCTCGATGCCAAAACTAAGGGACTAGTTCGCGTAGAAACAGACAGACGGACAGACGGACGGATTATTCATCATTTTTATATTTTACAAGGATTTTTATGTACTTATAATAAAACTAAAATAAAGAAAAGTATGTCTTTTGAAAATTTAACAAAGTAAATAAATAGATTAGTGTTCACGTCACTCTCAACCAAAAAGACTTTTAAATTCGACGAATGTTGCAGATTTAAGTATTCATCATGATATTTTGGTAGAATATTATTCTTTAAACAAAGGTTTTGTAAGTCAATATCTTTTTGGTCGAAATACTAAGGTGTTATGTGATAATGATTTTATCTTCTCGGGAAAATTTAGATTGGTTATAGTCTTTTTCTGAGAACTA